>VZRM01008322.1:3470571-3520587 GCA_013397955.1 Grantiella picta
CCTTCCCTCCTTCCCTCCTTCCCTCCTTCCCTCCTTCCCTCCTTCCCTCCTTCCCTCCTTCCCTCCTTCCCTCCTTCCTCCCTTTCTTCCTCTAATTCATCTGATATCTGGTTAGCCCTTAAGGCAGCTAAAATGAGGAAAAACTTCACTGAAATAGGTGTGAGGAGAGAATGAAGAATTTTTTTCGTATCTTGGCAGTTATGATTCAGTTCATATCAAAAAATGGACTGTATCACACCTGCTTCTAGGGATTGCCTGGAGCAGCAAAAGCAGAATCACAGGAATTAGTACAAATAAAAGTATCCTGACTGCACTTCCTGGTTGGCTCCTAAAGTAATAAGAAACAGACTTTAAAGTTTCAAGCTGATCACTTCCTAGCACAAAGCTTCTTCTAGGAGTGAGCTGATGAGATGGGAAATTTGTGTTGCCACAGGCAAGTCAAAATTACCCTGACTCGTGTCTGTGATGCCAGTGTAACTAATCCCTGTAAATCTCATTTTAAAACAGCTTAAGCTAGATGTTTGAATTGTATTCTACTATCAATGAATTCACTGTCTTTCATTGGATGGAAAACAAAAGGTCCAAACTGGTGAAGCTGGAAACCAGCCTAAACTGAAGTACAAAGAAAGCTGATGCAGATTTCAAAAAAGCGAGTGAAACACGGCAATTTCCCAACCAAGGAAAAGTTGAACAGAACAAAATTAAATGAAGATAAAGCTAAAAAGGAAGTGGTAAAAAAGTTAAAAACTGTTGAAGAATCTGAAATAATGGATTTGCTGTGCTTGTTGAGGAATGCTGGAGTGCTTCACTAGTGGAATCTGAAGCAATTGCAGTCTGAAGAGCCAGTCACCCACTGGCATCATGCCAGCTACTCTGAAGAGTGGAATTTAGTCCACACTGAAAATATATCAAATTGATGAAGAATTGTATGCCTTCTAAGCCAGAAAATACTTATGCAGTGGAATAATGCAAAGATGAGTCAAATTTAGCATCGGACAGGAGGCTGCCATCATGAATGGAAGGTGAATATTGTTGGTTTAGATCACAACCACACGACAACTGATCCAGTATGCTGCCACTACATATATTGGGGGAAAAAGAAAAAAAAATAGTAATGCACCCAGCAATAGGCAAAAGCAGTAAGGTAAAGCTGTGTATATTTCCTTCTCTTTCGAGAAGAAAATGAAAGTTTTTCTTAGTTTTTCCAAAGGGCAGATTTCATTCCCTTTCCAGGAAATCTAGTGTTACCCAGTATATCCCTGAATGTTCTTGTGATGCTTATATAGATATATACAAACCTTCTTTGAGCTGGCTGAAATTTTGAGCCCCAGACATACTTGTGAAAACTGATTTTTCTTTCTAGATTCTTTACTTTATACATGTTTATGATAACCCCCCTTAATAATTTCCTCCTGAACAAAACAATCAAAGTCTTTCAGCGTCTGTTGATGGGAAAAAAAAGTTAATTCCCATCTAGCTATCTTCAACTGATTTTGCTAAGTTTTTCTGCATTCTGAACTATCTGAACTACTTATTTTTTAATGATCAGTTGGTCCAAAAGTTTCAGGTGGTCCCAAAATTTTACACCATGTAAATTTTTTTATTTTATTCAATATCCACATACTATAGTAAGTTGCTTCCCACAGGGTTCACGTCCTGTTGAACAGCACTCTCCCAGTGCTTCTTCACGAACAAGACAAGCCAAATATTGTAATAGGAGAGGTTTCACATCTCCTTTCATTAAATGAGGGGACTTGAGCCAAGATCCATTAAGCATATACTTACTTATTCTTGCCATTTTACTTTAAAGCAACCTTGAATTTAAATAGATCTTTACAAATTTGAATTTATCCTTTAATTTTAAAGTTATTTATAAATAGATCATATTTCTTTCCCGCCTACAGATGGAACTACCTCAGAGGTAGGTGTTTTGCAGATAAATTGTTATTTTTCTCAAAAAAACTGATGATGAAAGAAATATTAATTATTAATTATTTTGTAACACTACCAGTTTCTGGTGGTGTAGCAAGGTCCCTGTGCTCTGGTTTTTTGGGATTTTTTACCTCTGTTCTATTCTCCAGGAGGTCCCTAAAGCTACAGAGGTCTACTTGTTTCCCAGGTGGAAAGTCCTCTCCATTCCCCAGAGGTTTCAGCTGCCCAGAGCAGGCGCACACCTCTGCCCACTGCTGTCAGGCTCCAAACTTTTAACAGAACAGAAATGGATTAACAGAAAATAAGAACAGGCAGGACCTACATTTTCTTTCAAAACTGCAAAAACACCTTTATCTGTTTTCTTAGCCTATTGTGAATTGTCTGTGTTTAACATTATGGAGGACATTTGTAGAGCATAGGAAGAGCCTTGTGGTGATTTTCTTGGAAGGCCAAGAAGAGAGTGATGCATCTGTTGAATGACCATCTTTGCACTCAGCTCTGAATGCTGCTGGAGACAGGGAAGGACAAGGAGTTGGATCCTTGGTTTGATCCACCATGTGGGTTGTTTAATCCAACAAGTGGGATTTTACAGTAGATCTCATATGATCAGCTCTGATGGTTGGAGCATGGTGCACATAAAGCCAAAGCCATGGGTTCCACCCCCACATGGGCCATTCAGTTCGGAGTTGGACATGATGGTCCTTGTGGGTTCCTTCCAGCTCAGACTGTTCTATGATCTGACAGAAGTTATGTGTTTGCTATATGCCACTGCAACCACCTTCAGGACCTGTCCTGGGGAGTGTCATTTGCATAAACCATCAGAAGGGATAAGTGCTGTGGAAAACTTGGAAAATTTACATGGACACTCTGAGCAGCTGTGAGTCAACAGGTCTCATGTCTTCAGGGAAACTGTGCTGGTTCACATCAACTGATGGAATGTCTCACTGCGTTAATTTTGACCTTAAAGAGCTCTGTGCAGTGGGGACCATGGCTCTGGTGAACAGAAGTTACTGGTTGGGTTTTTCTTCATGGGGCTGATTAAGAAATTTATGCTGATTTCTTTTTCCATTGGAAAATGATGATTCACGAGAGCACTACTTCTGAAAAGGAAAGTGTGTTGGAACCAGTACTAAATAAGAGATTAAAAAAGAGTTTTAATACTTTAGAGAATTCATCTAGGATTGCTGCAATACAGAAGGTTTTATCCTTCAGTTCATAGGAATTTTCTGTTTTGAAATCTGAATATATTCCTCCATAGGTAAAAAAATACCAGTATAAATGAAATACCAAAACCACCAAAGGATACCAAAAGAAATGAAATTATACATCTAAGATTAGTCTAATTCAGTTTCTCTAACAAATTATCCAATCACAAAATAAAATATTTTCAAACAGTTAACACTAAAATCATATGTCAAGAGAATTAATTTGCTTTGTAAACAAGGATTTGATTTAATCCAAGATACGTGAGTGTGTTTTTTGTGAACTACAGTGACCCGTTGCTGCCATTACACAATTTAGTTTCCAGAATGTGGCCACTTTCAATGTACATACTGCAGCCTTTATTCCAAACTCTGTAGCTACAATTTTACATTCCTTCTGGATAAATTGTGTACCAGCTTATGACTCAAAAAAATGTGGCACTGGAAATTCTTCTCCCAGACTACAGTTGCATGAGCAGTCCAGGCTGATGATAGGAGATAATTTGTAGTCACTGTCTTAGAACATGTGCCCTGGATTTTCATGCTATTTGATTCCTACAGATTGCTGCAATATTTTGGGTTTGTTCTGGATGCTTGAACAGAAATATAAAAAAGAAGACTCGAAAAATTTGAAATTCAGTTACTAAAATGGCTGTTGTCCACAGTACAAAGTACAGAAAACAATCAGAAACTACAGATACCAACATTTCCCTTCAGAATTCAGAATACCGGATGTGATATTTTGATAATTGTGAACAGACTTTGGAAGTGCCTCAGACCATTAATCCTTTGGAGTTATGAACCGTACAAAAAATCCTGTCTTGTGCTTTTAAGGATTTGATGAGGATTTGGTACTCAGCAAACCCCAGGTCTCCCAGGTTTTTGCTGAAGTGTTGACACAGGCTTTTACTTGGGAATAATACCAGGGTATTTTTCTCTACACAAAATTACTCTCATCAGCATTTGACTGTTTTCCAGCCAAGTTATCTAGTCCAAACTGGGATCAGATATGGCTTTCACTTGGCCTGGCAAGTCATCCTCAGCTGTCAAGATGTGACCTAAACCCCTGGTGTAGCTGTCGGTCCCAAGAGCCTTGCCCCAGTTCCCCAAACCACCTAAGAGGGGTGGCAGGGCAGCTGGCTTTGGCAGCAGCTGTCATGGAACACTCCCTGCCACTGGGCTTCGCTCACTGTTATTTTGCAGCCCCACATTTTTTTTTAAGTGAAGATGCAGGAGTCCTTTCATCCTATGCTGAAATTAGTTTGTAAAATTTGCGGATGGAAGCATCTGAAGGCAGGTGGGCTGTACCATCCTGACCCTGGGAACTAGAACTCCTGTCAGCCTGACCTCAGTGCTGAGAAAGGTTATGGAACAGATTATCTTGGGTGCAATCACATGGCACATGCAGGACAACCAGGGGATCAGGCCAGCCAGCAGAGGTTTGTGAAAGGCAGGTCCTGCTTGACCAACCTGATCTCTTCATGTGACCAGGTGACCCATGAAGTGGATGAGAGAAAGGCTGTGGATTTTGCCTACCTGGACTTCAGTGAAGCCTTTAGTACCATTTCCCACAGCATCCTCCTGGAGAAGCTGGTTGCTCGTGGCTGGGACAGGTGCACTGCTTGCTGGGTGAAAAATGGGAGGTTGCACTCTGAAGTGCACTCGGTCACTTTGAAAGACAACTTAAAAGTCACTGAGGAGTGGTGTATGGAAATGTTGCATTCTGTTCAAAAGCAGCGAACAAGTAGAGCCTTTGTTAACTTAAAATGTGTGGGATTTTTCCTCATTTTCCTTTTTTCACTGGCTTTTCTGTACCATTCAGCAGTTCACACGCCTTTCAGTAGAGATGGGATGACCTGTTAAAAGCAAATGGGTCATGCATACTGAGTTTTGGTAGTAGGAGACAGACCTTTTAATGTCATCCCAACACAGATGAAATGAACTGGCTTTGGAATTTTTTCCTTTAATTCCTCATGACTAGCTCAAAACTAATGAGGTCCCCTTAGCAAAAAAAGAAACACTTGAGCCACACACTTCATTGGTTTCTCCTGGTTCTGTTGGGCACAGAGGGACATTCTGCCAGAAATAGTTGTAAATGGCACCATCCCTATAAAGGACAGTGAAAACTGTGTTTTCAAAATCTGTCAGTTGTGACCAATTCTTCCTGAAGACCTCTTGGGCTTTTCTGCAGGAAGAACAGCTGACAGGATATACAGAGGCAATAAAAACATTTAAACATTGTCAATACATCAGGCTGCAAGCAGCCATGCAAGCAGCAAAGCCCTGGTAACACACCCAGACTGGGAATTTTGACTGGAGACCTGCATGGCTTAGAAGCAGTAAAGGGTACAGGAAAGGGTGGAGGCAGTAAGTGCTACCATTGCCCATCATGAAAATGAGTTAAAAGAGGCTGAGAGGCTTCTCTGAATCTCGTACACTGAGGAAAGCAAAACATGGCAGGAAAACCCAGTGTATGCTATTCCTCCCTTGCCCTTTCCTTTCCAGGGGTTTCATACAATGGAGATGACTTAGCTCAATAAATTGTTCTATTGTGATCTTTTATGTTGCATTGAGTTAGATTTTGTGCTCTGTTTAACAGAGGTAAAGTAATAAATTAGATTATTCCTGTCCACAAATAATAATTAAAGGAGACGGCTTCCTGCAAATATAGCAGATACCGGCAGAAAGGTTTCAAGATAGAGCAGTGAGGCAATGTATTAAAATTATTGAATAATTTTAATATACAATCATTTTTAAATAATACCTACTCTGGGTTAATTCTCTATAGTGATTTCTTTGGAAAAAGTGGGTATTAGCAAGGAACAGTACAGAAGCATACAGCAGATGAAGCCATATAATTCTTCATCAGGCAAATGCTTTACTGCCATCACAGTGACAAGCTGAAATCAAGTATGAAGAGGTACAAGCTCATGGGTCAGAGACAGGTCAGGGCCTCACCTGCATTGTTGAAAACTGAATTAACTCCTACAGTCAACACAGAATGCTACAAAATGAGATCTGATGTTGGCTGTGAGAAGTTTCGTCACAATGCAGTGAGCTGCACTACAGCTAATTTGAAGCAGGAAAACAGTTTAGCCAGGATGATTTGCACCAGATAGCCTGACATACTGACTGAATGGAAACTTAACTAAAACCAAGGACTGTAAGAACATGTTCAATATTTAGGATGAGAAGACAGCAAACCATAAAGTGAAAACATAAAACACAGCAAGGCACCTTGGGGCCATATTTGCACCTTGCAATGTTGACCATTTTTGTATTATCATAGAATCATATACTCTTAGAATATCCTGGGTTGGAAGAGACTCACGAGGGTTATCAAAGTCCATCTCCTGACCCTGTTCAAGACAACCACAAGAATCACACCATGTGCCTGGGAACATTGTTTGAATGCTTCTGACCTCAGCAGGCTTGCTGCTGTGACCACTTCCTGGGGAGCCTGTTCCAGAGCCCAGCCACCCTCTGGGTGAAGAACCTTTTTCTAATATCCAACCTAAACCTCCCTGACACAGATTCAGACCATTCCCTCAGGTCCTGTCACTGGTCACCACAGAAAAGAGATCAGAGTTTGCACCTCTTCCCCTCATGAGGAAGCTGTAACTGCAATGAGGTCTCCCCTCAGTCTCCTCTTCTCCAGGCTGAACAGACCAAATGACCTCAGCTGCTCCTTGTATGGCTTCCCCTCCAGACCCTTCACCATCTTCATACCCTTCTTTGGATGCTTTCTAATAGCTTTATATCTTCTCACATTGTGTGTCATTTCTTGTTACTACAGCTCCACTTTGCTTTTAGTCCACAAGCAAAACAGGACAGAGATTCTTTAACCTGTAATGTTTTTCCATGATGATGATAGTGGTTCCCCATCTTGGTGGCTCTCTAGACACTGTTTTAGGAAGCAGCAGTATTACAAGAAAAGCAGGATGCCCTATTTCTCTTCTCTTACAGGCTCGAGAATACATAGTTTTCTGTACATTTGTTTGCCTTGCTCAGGGTGCATGTTGTGACATAAATTTGGATTTTCATAGTAATTATTAAGGTTTCATCTCTGGCTGAATGATTCAGTTAGATCCAAGTTGCCCTTTAAAAAGCAGAAGTTAACTTACATTTTTTGTAGAAATTGAGGAACTTGATTCCTGGGAAAAAAATATTCATGAGCACAACTCTTGATGGATGTGCTTGGTGGAGAAATATTTTTATCTTGTTAAGGAAAATGCATTAATGCAAATGTGAATACGAGAAGTTATAAACATTAAAGGTAATTCCATTTCAAAGCTACTTAAAGAGACAGAAATTATTACCCAGTCTTTATAATGCTGTAAATTGTGTCTGATTTGAACTTCATTTTAAACTCCATAGTGAAAGAGAAATGAAAATTTTCTGTTAAATACAAAAGCTTAAATGGGAATTCAGCACACAGGAGAGAGCAGACTGACAATATACAATCTCACTGAAGCTTGAGTGTGCATAGACTAGCACAGTTAATCAAAAACCCCACTCATCTGCCAACTCTTTATGCATTCATCAAAGCTCAGCAGAGAGTTATCAGCACAGAAGATTCATACATCAAGGCTTCAGCTCCGGCTTCCTTGACATCCCAAGCAGATTAGCCTGTGACAGATTTCTGTAGCCCAGCAAGCATCCCGAAGTGGAGCTACCATGGAGATGACAAGCAAATCCTTGGTATCTGATGTCATGTCCACTTGTTCCATCAAAGCCAACAAGGTTTCACTAAGGTTATTGAAGTCATGCAGGTTTTGGAGCTGTGTTTTTATTCAGACAACATGACAGGATGAGGCCTCAGCAGCTCGATGCAGGCAATAACCTACCGATCCTTTCAGAGACCCCATGAATAAATAAATACATTTCAAAACAGCCATGTGTCTCCCATGCAAAGAGACCAAAGGAGGGCTGGATCACAAGTAACTGCTCAAAAATGCTCTTTCTGTCCTCACAAGGCATCCCAAAGGAGATCATGGTGTGCTTCTCAGTGCTTCAAGGAAGCAACAGTAGATTGATGATCTCCCCACATGTTTGTGTGCCACATGTAGCTGATGCTGGGCATGTACAGGGTGGATGCAGATGTTTTCATCTGGGTTTGAAACCAGCCATTAACAGGGCTTGCTGCCTGGGAAAATCCCACAGTCTGCCTGCATGGGAGGTCGGGCAGTCTTTTCTAGCATAGGACTAGGGCTGAGGTAGGAGAAAGAGCCATCTCTATCCAGGGATCTCAGGACTAGGCTCTGGACAGGAGCAAGTCTGCCTGTCTTCCCCAGTGAGTGAAAACACTCAATCCATTCATTTTGCTTCTCTAAGTGAGACTGTAATATCTCTGTCTACAAAGATACCATCGTGCCCAATTTCTCTGCAACATGGGAGCAAAGCCACCACCTCTGTGGTTGTTCAGCCTGGAGAAGAGAAGGCTCTGAGATAGATAGACCTTGTTGTGGCCTTTCAATATATAAAGGGGGCTTATTAGAAAGATGGGGAAAGATTTTTGCCAGGGCCTAACAGGACAAGGGGCAACAGCTTTCATCTGAAAGAAGGTAGATTTAGATTGGAAATAAAATTTTTGTGATCCGCATGGTAAGGCACTGAAACAGGTTGCCCAGAGAAGGTGCAATATCACTGGAATGGCTCAAGGCCAGATTGAACGGGACCCAGAGCAACATGATCTGGTGGAAAATGGTCCTATCCATATCACGGGATTGGATTAAGTGAATGGTCTTTTCTGCCCCAAAAACCATTCTATGATTTTATGATCATTCCACTGAGAATTTGCAAATGGATCAAAGATAGTAAATTTACCAAAAAAAGTAATAGGTTGAGGTAAAGACAAGTTAATAGTTAAAGCAAAAGGCATGCACACAAAAGCAAGCAAAGCAAAGCAAAACAAGGAATTAGCTTCCCACTTCCCATGAGCAGGCAGGAGTTCAGCAATCCCTAGGAAAGCAGGGATCCATCACATGTAGCAGTGACGTGGGAAGAGAAACTCCATCACTCCAAATGTGCCTCCCTTTTCTTTTCCTCTCCCCAACTTTCCATGCTGAGCATGGTGCCATATGGTCTGGAATGCCCCTTGGGTCACTTGGGGTCAGCAGTGTCCCCTCCCAAATCCTTGTGCATCCCCAGCCTCCTCACTGGAAGAAAAGGCTTTGACTCTGTGTAAGCCCTGTTCAGCCATGATGGAAATATCCCTCAGCTATCAATACAGTTTCCAGCACAAATCTAAAACATAGCCCCATACCAGCTACTATAAAGAAAATAACCTCTACCCCAGCCCAAACCAGCACACCCCCTTTTACCCCTCAGGTTATCTCCCGCATCCCATGGGCAAAGACTGAGAAAGTGTCTGCCTGGGGCTTAGCTGCCTGCTGAGGTTAAACTACCCTGGTTCATAGTGGTGTGATGCTGTTCTAAGGATGAGGCAGCAGCCAGACTCGTTTCAAGCCTTGCAAGGCTCGTTAAGTGTAAGCTGTCAGGCAGGTATTAGAAAAGGATGACAGATCAAGGTATTACAAGAATCTATAGAACGATAACTTTCCTGTGCAGGTGACTGACCAAGCATCTCCACATACAGAAAGGGAGAGAATTCCATGCCCTGTTACTTCCTGCAACACACCAAGAAGTCTGGATTACACAAGTTGCATCAGTCATGTCACTCACTCACTCAACAGAACATAAATTCTCTGGAACTGATATACAACTTGTACTAAAGTCACAGCGCACAAAGGAATATTTTAGATACAGGGAGTTCTCCATTTTCCTTTGGTAAAAGCAAAATCATAAATACCTAAACAATGAATTTAGCAATGCTTTTGAACATAAGCTTAGAATTACTGTAAATGCTGGAATTATAAAAAGACACTGCTTTCCTTTACAAAGCAGCACATAAACTGATGCCTTTAGGTTGCCATGGAATGTTCTTTTACAGACAGCTTTAGGAAATGTCAGCTCCAAAAAGACATAAATAGTCTGTAAAAATTCTTGAAAGAACAAGCATAAACCTTTAAGACACTCAGCAGAATTTTCTTCCATAGCAGTACTCTGCAATGGACTGAATAGATTTTAAAGGTGTTTCTTCTCAGAGGTAGCTCAGACTTGTGAAGCCTATTCAAAACGGAATATAAATGCACATGTAAGTAATGTAGAGAAAATAGTTTTCTGATAGTGATGAGAATAGATACATTAAAAAAAGATTCCTTCTTAACCATGTCTATTTGCAAAGAAAAGTCTAATTGCTGTATATTTTAACAGGGTCACTAATTCAGCTAAAAATGGGAATGTAACAGGGTCTAGGATTACTTCAATCCTCTTTAGGAATGCAAAATGCTTTAAGAATATATTTTGCTTCCCCAGCTCAGAGCAACCTGATCATAAGAAGAGTGGCATCTTTAAAACTAGCAATAAATTACGGAAGCCAAGAATCTGAGTCAACTGGGCCAATAATCCATTTACCAGAAACTGGCTTTTAGTAGTCATGCAAACTTGTAAACACTGTAAACTTGTGTAAATTTTCTCTTCATATTTTATTACACACACACACACACACACACACACACATTTCACTTGTTTTAAAGTATTTCTTTTGTCTACCTGAAGGCTGTAAACATCTAAGCATGGTTGACCTGCAGTCCTGTTTAGGACCAGAGACTATTTAGGGTTATTACAGATGTCCCTGTGAGTAATGAGGACCCCAAGAGCCACTGTACAAAACGGGGTGTATGACCAGCAGTGATACCCAGCCCTGTCTGAGGCCCGGAGCAGGGAGCTGGCTCCAGGTGATGTCTGGGTAAAGAAAAGTAAGACCCTCTCCATTAGGAAGCTCCTGACTAAGATCACATCCACATTAACAGGTGGCTCAGTTCATGAGGACTTAGCACACATCTCTCCCAAGGCAAGTTAACTCCTGGGTGTGTCACAGATAGAGCCATGCACCTCACTTGTACGAGAGAAGCTACAACGTACTTTATTGATCTAAACCAGTAAATTCGAAAAGTTCAATGGTAAATGCAACTGTGGTTTAACAAGGTTTGGTGGCAAGATAAACTTGATTATTAACTACATGCAGGGTCAGAACTATCAGGAAGGCCCTCCTGTTGAGTTGTGGGGCTCAGAAAGGACCCCTACCTAACTAAACTATTCTAAACTCCTTTTCAGACAGGAACTTAGGAACTTAGGTCTAGCTGTGTCCAATCCCAGTCCCAGCTAGGTCAACAGTTTTTGTCTGAACGATTATATATGCATGATCAATCTTTTATATCACTCAGCCAAGATTTCAAGGTTTAGCATGCTAAAGTTGCTAAGACCTCCAAGTTTAGAATCTGATGCTGTAAGAACTCTCTAAACACTGAGGAATAACCTTGACATCCCTATTCAAGGGGACAGCCTGGCATGCATCTCACTGCCATGCAGGATTGCTCAGTGGGCCCAGACCTCTCACTACCTGTGGAATAAGATGACTGACTTACAGTTGCATACCAGCAAGATGTTAGGGTCACCATTCCAGAGCACTCTCAGCTACCCTGCTGACACCTGCTGCCCAGATTCCAGAGCGAACTGGATGTAGCCATCACAGCCTCTGCCAAGGGTTATGAACTAATCCCGGGTTTGGGGAAGGACACTGCCACAAGATGCTTAATGGGATTTGGCTCCAAAACCAAAAGCAAAGTCACCCAGACTGAGCTGAGGAGAGCAGCAACACTGCAGACACAAAGAGGAGCCCCAAGTGCCTTTGGCAAGCTCAGGTAAAGCAAATGGCAGGTTCTGGTAGCATCCACTTGGCCTTGGCTGCTCATGAGGGAGAGGCTGGATGCAGCTGGGGTGTGAAAACCCCCTGCAGAGCTGTATCCCACCTCTGGGCAGCAACCTATGTTTCAGGGAAAGATGGACTCCAGTAATGTGTCAGCATCTGCTCTGGGCTCTTCAGGCAGCTGTCGGGAGCTAAATTCTTGCCTTGCACCCCATAGGTGATTAGCTGGTGCCCTCAAGCAAAGAATTTCATTTATCATATCTTGTCTTTACCTACCCACTTGCAAATGCTCAAGTGAGAAGATTTTCCAGGCTTTCTAAAAAGCCAGTCACAGGTTTTGCCACTGCGAGTTCCTATGATAAGACAAAGCATTTCCCTCCCTCCTTCTCTCCCTCTGATTCACACAGTTCATACCTGGACTGCTCTTTCAGCTGGGATGAGAAGGTCATGCTGCATAGCCAGGGTTTTCTTTAAGGGCAGCTCTCTGAAAAAGGAGTGATCTATTTTTTATAATCATAAAATACTTCATCACTGAACAATTCTGTCACTGGGAATATTAAAATATGATCAGAGATATTTCATGCAGCTGTTATTAAATAGTCATTAAACATTTCTGGAAATAATACTCCTCGGGGATTTGACATTGAAGAATAGACTGTCAAGGCCCAGTCTGAGCCATGACTTAGAAAAATATAAACCTACCAAATGCACTAAACTTGTCTTCATCATCAATTATCTCTGAGTTCAGCAGTCTTCTAGATACCATGCAGAGTTTGCCCAGTGGTATCTGTTGCTCTCCCCACCTCACCCAGGACCGTGGTGTCTTACAGACATGTGTAGCACATGGCTTGGCAGTGCATTGGAGGAGGCTGCAAAAACACCACAAAAATTCCATCTGTCTGAGGATCTCAAGGGACACTTTTGACTTAAGGATAAAGTGGCAATTGTCTCAACCAATTTTATATCTACAAAACAGGTCACAGTGCCAGTGCTAGGAGGCAGTGTCTGGGAGCTACAGGCAGTGTAGTGACACAAACTGATTTGGGGCACAGCTCCCAATATCAGTCTGACATGCCAGATGTACTTCATAGTGGTTTGACCTGTGCTTTGGTGATGACTGTTCCTTGGCCAATTATGAAGGTAAGTATCTCAGGTGACTGTTTCAGATGCCCAGACTTTGTGTCTAACAGGCTCTCTCATTTACACATCCAGGTTCTGCTTCTTCTACTTCCCAAACCAATCACAACCTCCCAGCAGCAGCTTAAAGTTTCTTCCCTGAATTTCAGTGTTTTCACCTGGAGATTGATAAAGACAATAGGAGGCTTTGTGCCTCTTCCAAATTTATTCTCTCCAGATGCAAAGGTAACAGTCTCTCATGTCACAGTGAGGGGAGCACACAGCAGATTTTTCTAGTTTTACCTAATTTTTATGTGGCTTCAGGAGAAAATGTAGTGCTTCCTGCTGTCCCTATGAGCTCTGAAGGAATTTTGTCTGCAGGGAAAATCCCCTCTTATTTACAGACTAGTCCAGATTCCCAGGGCATTCAAACTCTCTATCCCACTGCCAGAGATGTGGCTCAGTTGCAACCAGGCAGCTTGCCTGACTCCGCTGGAAGTTTTGGTCCTCTGCTCTCATACAGATTACTCTGCTAAGGGAGAACAATCCACCTTTTTAATGAATATGCAAAAAACCAATTGCCACACTCATAAGTCTCTCAGCTGGTTAGTTAAAAGCCTCCACTGGTGGTATACAACAGCAAGAATAACAGCTTGATTAATCCCCATCTACTGGTCTGAGCTAAAACCTGTGCCATTTTGTCACATTGCAGTGACAGAGTCATCATAAAACAATACAACTCAAAATGGCTCTCACAGATTCAGAAGGTTGTAATGGTATCCCCACTGACCCAAAATATCTGGGGATATGCTAATTTTCCTTTACTGAAATGAACAGGGGACTGATTTTGAGATTTCATTGTTATGGAAATATATTCTGCTCAGGACAATTACATTTGACTTCCCCCTGCTCCCCCTGAAGCATCAAGAATGTTTAATATTCTATCCTGATTAACAGTGTTAGTCTCCTGTTTCTGGGATGATTTGTCTAGGTAATGTATGCATAGAGAATGAATACAGCAGAGGAGAAACTGTGGTGTTTCACTATTGATCCTACTGTCAAATTCTCCTGACAAAGATCTCCTTTTCGACTGGGAGGATCTCAAAGCATGAGCTATGATAGCCTTATCACTCCTTTTTGGGCTCTGCCTAATGGCTTTGATGTTTCTTAGTTATCCCAGCCTGTGGAGACACTCCTGCTAAGAGTGGACATTGAACTGCTAGGTGGGATATAGGCCCGGACACAAGTTATCCATGGAAAACTTCAGGTACCTCCTCCCAGCCTGTGCATGTTCTTAGCTCTTTGTATTCTTCAGGATGCTATGGGAAAGAGATCTGGATCGCTATAAAAGCCACTATGCCTGGGACTAAATAGAGAGAGAACAGGGCAGTTACTTCACTAGTGGCATATTTATAATTTTAACTTGTTTTGGAGGGAGGTTGTGAAAAAAAAAAAAACAAACATCAGTGACTGCTTAGTCAGATCTATCTATCTGAAGACAGTGACAGCTCTTTTTGTTTATATTGGGCCATCTGCTCCAGCAGTGCAGCTGGATTCTGCCAACCGTACTGGAGCCACTGCTGTACCCTGGCTTCCAGTCCATGCTCTGTCTTTCCTATTGATTTTAATGAGGCAGAAATATCAGGACATACACAAATATGCATAATAACGGCTGTAATTATTTTACCATTTATTGTTTTGGGTAATGTCTACTATCTTAAGGATAAGCAGGCAATCACACAATGTGAATCAGTTTTGTGTGGTTTTGCAGATTCCATATTGAAGCTGAGTTTCAATTCTCTTCAGAAAGAAATGGCAACATTTCAAATCCCTTGAGATTCTAAACAATTTACCTAAAACTGTTGGTTATGGAGTGCATATACATGTAAGTATATATATATTATTCATATTTGAACCTAAGCTGCAGTTTAATGTATGCCTCCATGTGAAATACACAACTGCATTTCCCACCCCAAAACTGTATATCCCATTGTGTTAATCCCTCCTCCTTCTACACCATTTTGCTTTCAAATATCTTCCCCGAAAGTAAAAGCCCACAGATTTCCATTTAAGAAAAAGGGAAAGCATAGCCTAAACTTCCATACCACATCAATTATACATGAATAACATACAAAATTAAAAAAAAAAAAAATCCAGTTCTGAATGAGAAAAAGACTGAACATGTGGAGGTAAGGATGAAATAGCAAAAAATGAAATTGCAGTAATAGATCATGTCACAGTAAGCTTTTTTTTCAGAAAACAACCTTAGGACTGATATTTCTTAGAGACAGCAGTAGGGATAAACAAGAGCAGAGAGGATTTGTATGAACAAACAGAAACCTACGTGGCTTTGAGTAAGATCAGACAGAATAATGGGTGTGTTTCTGACTGCAAGAGCAAGGGGACACTAGGATATCTTTTCTTTCCAACAGGAGCATCCTTCAGCATTTCAGGATGGATTGTGCTTGCATAAGGATTGAGTTCATATGAAGTAGCCCACAAAGACTGTTGTCAGCAAGAGTCAGTGACTCAAAAGGTCTCTCCAAGTCCTTTGCCACCACGTACTTCACCCTTCCTCTTCTGGTCTTCTGACACCTACTATCCTTCTGCATCCTGTGGCTCAGATATTGTGCTGTGTCTTCTCAAAGTATGTAATTTTTAGACAGGTTTCCATGCCCATTTTCTAGAGAAAATAACAGAGAAAAGGAAATTCTCCACAGTCCCCCATCCCATTCACTTCTGCATACCATGTCTCTCCTGTTCTTTTCTCTTGCCCAGACCAATGAGACTTGATGGGATGATGGGAAAAAAATTCAGCCTAGATCTGGTCTGGTTCATCAGTTTGAGGAATTTAAAAATTCCCTGTGCCTAGTGGAACAAGATATATTCAACTTTCCTCCCCAGGACTTCTTGTGTTATGACAATATGGGAAACCTACCCTCAAACTGGAAAAACCAAGAAGCTTGGCATTACCAGACACTCAGGAGCTGTGCAAACATTTCCTTCACTCTTTCAAAGGCATTCTCTCTTCCCAGACCTTTTCATCACCATTTTAATTGCTGTGTAATAGTTCTTGTTGCTTCCTCCCTGTGACAATGCAGATGTGGAGTTGATAGATTGAATGGCAAATACATAATTGGTGGCTTCCTTTGTAGCTTGAAGTTTTTTGAAATACATGATTCTGGTAGTCTGCTGGTTTTTACTCAAAAGCTGAAAATATCTACACTATCTAAAATACCTTCACAATGAAAGACTAAAGACCACATCCTTTCAGATGCATACATGTATTACTGCAGGACATTATTTCAGAAAAATACATTTAATTTTCACTTTCAAAAAGTACATAGCCATTTGAATTCCTCGTGAACATAACTCCATATCTGCATTTCTACATTCCATGATACATTTCTGACTGCTTTGACTTCACACAGTGTCTTCTGGGTAAAGTGCAAGAGAGTAAGGGTTAAAAGCACCATTGATGCTATTTGCATTAAAAATGAACTTCCTACCCTTTCTCCCTGTGTAGGGCCAGGCAGCCTGTGACATCCTGATGGGTTTATTCTGTTTAATGCTGAAACTAAAATGCAAAACTTTGGCCCTTTTCCCCCCTGCTCTGTTCTTCTCCTTCAACTTCCCATCCTCAGTGCCAGTAAATTTTAAGTGTGATGAACAAAGGAAACAAGCTGGTGCATAAGGGGATAGATAGATGATAGACAGATAGATAGATAGATAGATGATAAGCTGTTTACCTACAGCAGCTGTGAAATACCAACCAGGTGCCTGCAGATTTACATTGGGTTACCTTGTAGCTGTAACACTAGCCACAATGTGCTAGCTGTTTTCTTAGTGCTGGGAAAGGGGTGTTTTCTGCTTTGAGAACTCCCAGCCCTACAGACAGACAAAGGAGGAGGCAGCAACTCCCAGAAGTTTATAAATTAGTTTCTCTTCCTTTGTTGGAGGGAATGATGATGGCTTTGAAGCCAGCTCTGGTCTCAGCCATAGCTCTGGCCTGCTGTGCTCCCCTTCCTCTGCCCTTGTTTCTTCTCATTGCTCTATTTAGATCACAGGAGTTTGTGGCTCTGTGGCTGCACAGCCAAGTGGGACACTGGTCACTGTTCTCTGGGCATTTTTGCAGGATGAACAATAACTTGCAAAATGAAACTCCCTCAGAGCCCTGTTCGAAAGGGGCAGGGAGCTGCAGGAAGGTTTTTCACGTGGGACAGGCTGTGTGGGGCAGCAGGAGGTGCTCCTGTGAGTTGTGGGGAGAGCAGGGTGGTGGCTGTGTGAGGGGATGCTGCCAGGATGTGCAGCACATGGAGCAGGGCTCTGAGGATGGATGGCTGGAGAAGGAAGGCTGCACACAGAGCTGTGAGTCCAGGATGGACACGTCCTGCAAGGCCACCCCTTGCTGCCTTGATGGATGGCGATCCCTGTCAGCCCATGCATAGGGATTATTCTTTGCAGGACTCAAAGAGTCCAATTCATTATAGCAAAGCCTATTTTTTTTTTCCTTTTTCCACTCCAGTGGAGCATAAATGACCCGAATAAATCCTACTCCTTTGGCACATGTAATGCATGGAATGTGTTGCCGGTGCTGTAACAAGATTTATCTCTTGATGCATGTTGTGAACACACATTTCTTTCCAGTCAGTAGAATTGTTATAGCTATAGAGCTTGATTATTGAAAGGGGAGCTGGTTGGTGGAAGGAAGATATATAAATGTGATATACACAGTACACGTCAGCCACACCAGCTGGAAAAATCCATTTATTTCCACTGACTGAATAACTCACTTTTGATTCCAGTTTATACAGGTAGGGACATGATTACTCAGTGCCTGTCTCCAATAACTCAGCTAGTGTAGAGCTTAGTTTAGTCTTTGTGGCCAGAGCCAGCTCCTCTCTAGAGCTCCATACCAGCAATTCCACAGGTGTTCAGAGGTGAGAACTGGTACAGACCTGCCCTGCTCCAGCTTTGACATACATCTCAGGGCAGGTGGCAGGATCTTGTGTCCACCGGGGCAATGAGCACGTGTGTAAAGATAGAAGGAAACAGACAGGGACATACATGGATTTTGTCTGGTAAATCTTGCACTTAACAACCATAAAAAGCCATTAGATGTTTGGTGGGATGGTAGTTATGCCACAGGAAGCAAGAAATTCCCCTCCAGGTGTTGGAAATGCCAGTTTTGCACAGGTCCATCATGAGGTTTCTTGCTTGAACAGGGTCTGTGAACAGAAAGGTCTGTGAACAGAAAGATTTGTGAATCACTAAGAAACAAAAGATCTCCACCAGAATACTCCAGTGACCCCAGCCTTCTTGGAGGAACAATGCTGTTTGCATGTGGATTTCAGGGAATGTGGCTCAAGTGCAGAGGTGGGCCACCCAAATGGCTGTAGGACACCAGGCTGGATTCCCACCTCTGAACAAGGGTAGTAACTGAGGTCTTGTGAACTCACTCACTGCTGCTGTGCCTCCATCCAGACTGTCTGTGACTTGGCTGAGATAATTCCCACTTCTTTTCATCCTTTTCTCCCTCTACTTTTCCTTTGTGGCTAAAAAGTGACCTCCAGTTGACTTCCTTAGCCAAGGCAGGATGCCCCCCAAATGCTGATAGCTCCAATCGCAGTGATTTTCAGATAGCCTGCTCCCTGTTGAGCCCAGAGAAGCAGTCAGCATAGAGCATCTATGTTTTACCAACGAAAAAGCTGGCACACAGCAGGTGAACATCCTCAGAAGGATTTTCAGCCCAGCAATCACCAAGCCAGGTGTCTCATTACTGTGTGTAATGAAATAGCATCCCAAGAAGGGGGGGAAGATAAACATATGTCATTCAAAAATCCCCTGATTATGGGAAGTGTCCACTAACAGGGCTCCCAATTAGTCTGTGCAGCTTTATATTTTGCCCATCTGTTATTACTAATCTGGCCTCAAGTGTGCAGTTTAGTGTTGTAAACCTTTGGTTGGGACTGCTTTATTAAACTCTGTGGCCTGCAGCGTCTGCCTCCAGCTAGGAGAACCGTTTTGGAAACCTTCCAAATCACAACACCAGGAGTTATGTTTTCTGTATTCCAAACGCACTTCTGGCCTGGTTGGTGCTCAGTTTTGGGGAAATATATCCATACATCTGTGTGATATCCCCAAAGAGGGGATCTGCTCTGCAGTTTTTACGCACTAGACTCCCCTCTGGCTGGGTCCCCCTGCCTGGCTCTGCCATCCATGCCAGTGAGGATCTGCAAGAGCAGAGTCACAGCTTGTGGTACCACACATGGCCTGCTCCAAGCACCTCCACTCACCCTCCTGTGCATGCTTTGGCTGCAGCATGATCTTCCTGAGAGCACCTCCTGGAGCTTCCTCTTCTTCAGCAACCTCCCTGTTGTAACCATGTCCAGAGTGGCCTCTGCTGCCAAGGTAATGGCAAATCCTGGTCTCCGAGGGAATGCTCACTTGTGAGTCTTCTCTCACTTCTTGCCATTCCACTTCTGCTAAGTGAATGCAAATAATTTCTCAGTTCCCCCTTTTCCTTTATTATTCAAGTCTTTAGGCTGGACATCAAGATAAACAGTGATCTGCCCAGCAGTGTGGAAAGATGACTGGAAGCTAAGCCAAGGATCAGGAAACCAAAATGGCAGTGAGGAAGGAGAGAAAAAGGGAGCACACCAAGATGCTAAGCCAGCCCAAGGAAGAGGGTCCACAGTATGCTCAAGAGCGCTATGTCAAGCAGCCCTGGAGGAGCTGCCTCACCAGCTGCCTCTTTGTGTCTCCAGCAGCCGCACAAGCTGCAGCCCCTGCTGCTGAATCCTCATCTGGCCAGGCTTTGTAAGTGAATTTGCCATCTTGTTTAGTGCTGTGCACAAGCCCAGAAGGCATGAGAATCTGCGTGCACAATCGAAGTGTGAGGGACAATAGTGTTGCATGCAGATAAGGAGCATAATGAAGTTGTGAAAGAATATTGATCGTAATGAATACTGCATAGGTATGTCCAATATGTTTGTTTTCTGTAGTCATTCATCTCTGGAGAGCTTTTAGGAAGTTAATGCTGTGAGTGTTTGAGATTGGTTAAAGGGACTTTTTCATAATTTTGAGGACATATTTGTAAAATGCTTGAAGGTGATTGTTGGAAGATCTAGCAGTTGAGAGACGGAGGCTGTTAGCTGCGGCTAACAGATGGAGAAACCAGCTTCATGATATGAAGGACATTTTCTTATGTTTTTCTTTTCTTATTGGGCTTGTGTCCTGCAGTAATCATAATTCTTTGCTGTCAAGTGTCTAAGACAGAAACTCCCATAGGCTTGTTATTTTGGCCAGCTCAGAAGAAAATACTGTATTGCTTTGGATAAATAAGAGTTCCTTGCTTTGTCATGGAAAACTCATGTAGCAGGAGCTCTCAGTTGCTGCTTTGAGACAGCTTGCTTTCAGATACAATGGGGATATCAGCTTTGACATGTTCATTGCAGTTAGCTGTAGAAATCATTGTCCACTGCTGAAGCCCTCCTTAGTCAGAATAACTCTTCTTTGGGAGATGGAAAGCATTTGCCTAAGTGAAAAGTCTGATGCAGAGTCAGATCTGTACAAGCTGTCAGTAATCTTTGAAGCATTTGCATGTTTCCCTCCCCCTCTTCAGTAATTTAAATTTTTATTATCTCCTTGGTGAAACATACTGTCACATAAAAGATTTGAAATTAAATGTATCTTTCCTATCAGTGGGCATATTAGAAGATATTTTCACATCTCTTTTTAAGGCACTGGGAAAAAGTTAGACACAAATGCTGAAACCTACCTGGTGGTTTATAGAATAGATGCTCCATTCATGATTTGCTTCAGCCCAGAGTAACAATTTGTCCTTCCTGGACTATAGCTTTGCACCAGGCAGGAGCATCAGCCTTTGTCTGTGCCTCTTGTCAGCCCCAGCTCAGGGCCAGGGCCAGCAGCAGTGACTGCGACAGCTGGCTGGAAGGGAGCATGTGTCAGTGAACTGTCTTTGTATGGATCCTATTGTTGATGGACAGCAGGAACGGAATAAACCCTAAGTGGATGTTAGTGAACAGTACTCTGCAATATTTGCATGTTTCCAGCCTGGGCACAGATGTTACGGACATAATTTTCCATGCTGAAATACTTCCCAGCACTCACAATAATCAGGGCAATAGGAAATATTTCTGCACAGAGCAAAGACAATTATGCCTTATGGCATATGTACGCATAACACATGTTCACATGCTTTTATTAGCTGTCACCCATGCTTAAGGCCAAATGAGGCATGCCATTTTGCTAATGGACACCTGTCTTGGGAGGGAATTGTTCATTCACTGCTCACGGATGTGAACAAACATCTTAGACCAGCATCTAGGAATTCAAGGAACGAGTTGTGATAGTGCACCCAGACAGATGTCAACTTGGATTATTCAGCTGTACTTTTATCACAGACTACTACAGTCCTGCTGTATTATACACACCAGAGAATCTCAATCAGATAAACTTTGTGATCGGTATCTACTGGAGAATTGATATAAAGTACATTATTTCTTTTGTCAGTTCATAGTCATGAAACTATTTTTGCTGTACTGAACTCCTAATTACATGTTAAGAAAGATTTCGTTTTCTTCAATCAATACTTTCCATGATATTTTATGATAATAACTCACTTACTGGATAATAAATGTTCAAATTCCCTGTAAGTGTTTTCCTGGAGGGAAGAAAGGCATTCACAGTAAGACAGATGACTCTAGCAAGCACACCAACCATTTAACTAGAAAGGCAGCCTTTCTGCAAGTTGATCAGGTTGCCATAATGAAAGTCCACTAGTTGTGGCATGTTTATGGGAATAGCTGTTTGGCAGAATATGCAAATCCACAGAATCTGACAGCAACCACAATCGCATGATGTGGGATGGCATGCCTTCTGCTCAGGGCAATGACATCTTGAATATAGAACTGAGAACTGAATTTAAAATACTCCTGAATGCTGAAGCAGTACTTCTGCAGGGAGCAAAGAGTGCTAAAACCATGATATTTCCCAGCAGAGCTTACATGACCAGTTTCCAATGAGTGTTGTTAAGACATGTTACCAATTGTGGAAACTCAATTATTACAGTGAGAGATAAGTCCAGAATCAAAGAATCACAGAATATTCTGAGCTGGAAGAGACCTGCAAGGATCATGGAGTCCAACTCTTAAGTGAATGGCCCATATGGGGGTCACACCCATGACCTTGGCATTATTAGCACTACGCTTGTGCAAGAACACAGATTATAAAATCTGCTGGTGTTTGCCAGCCTGGGAGAGAGTTATCAGTAGGGACCTAGCCAGGGCTGTGAATTTTTGTATGCCGTCGGCCCACTTGTGTGAAAATACAGTGTTGTCGTAGAAAGATGAGCTAAAAAACCAGTGATCACTTTGGCCATACTACTGACAAGAAGCTCAGTAAAGCCCTCTGGGGTGTCTCTCCAACCTTCTGATAGGCAACCAGTCTGCATCTGAAAGGTTGTCTGTGCTTATGATGGTGTTGTACAAGTCCTGAAGTGGAAAATGAGTTCAACAATTGACACTATGTTCTTCTGGAACACCTTCAAATTGAGTGGTCATTTAGCAAAATCTGAATGAACTGCTCAGACCTTTTTGCTTTTTGGTACTCTGTGTTCTGTTCGAGGAGGAGAGATGCAGTTTGTGATTACACAAATGTATTCTCCTACTCCTGATTTTAGTAAAAACTATTTTTTTAGTGTAATGGATAGTGTGACTGGCCCTCTGGGATATTACAGAAGAAGATCATGTTAAAATGACCAGTTCTTTCCCATGAAAGAGAATGCTTCACAGAAAGGTCAGTCAGAAATGAACATGCAAAACTGGGATTTTTCCCAATGATAAATCCAGGTTTGAATTCCTTGTAAGATACTTTTTTCCATTGTTAGAACTCCTGAGACTGACTGTGAGGAAGATCCCAGATGTTCCATGACATTGCTGTGCTCTACAATTAGAAATCAAAAGGCCATACAAAGGTGCCTTTAAGGCAAGGAACGAAGTTTACACTTAAAAACCCCAGCATTCCCGTACATGCTTGGAACATACATGAATGTTGTTAAACCCAGGATGAGGTGAAATAAACTGAATTTATTATGGATTTTAGGTTTCTGACTGATACCTACATACTAATGAGATGGACTCATTAAATATACATAGCTAGATAATTTACCTGGATTTTTTTGGAGGAGGAACTTATTCAAAGCAGAAAGCATATTTTATTCAGAAAGGTTTAATGGTAAAATATTTTCTCCCAGCCAAATAAGATATGAGTGAGAATTTTCTTTTAATTAATACAGGTAAAACTAGTGAACAGGGAAATTAAATTCCTCCAGAAGTAATTTTGCAGATTTGTTTAGCCTTAGGTTAAAGCTTCATTTGAGGAAAAGGGAGGAGTAGAGGATTTATTACTGTCCATGCTCTACTAGGATTCTAGTGGAATTACTGTTTCATAATAGAAGATCTATGTCTAGTTTGACATGAGCTGGGGCTTGAGTCAGAATATTTCATATGAGAACTGATCTGAACAGCAAGTCAGAAATCAGAAAATCTTCAGCCCATGCTTGAAACAATCATATGTGGATCATCATCAGCAATCCTGTCACCTTTCACTTTCAGGAAGTTATTCCAGAATTTCAAAGTGAATTATTCATTCAATGCAAAATTTGTGTGGCAACTATTGTCTCATTTTACACTGTTGGTTTGGACTGCTTCTTGTTTCCCTCCAGGACCCTGTTATCCTGATTGATCATGGCCTGAATGATGCATCAACAAAAAAAAAATTTTTGAGAATGGAAGAAATAGGTATGTAAAAACTGTAGGTGATTTTGTAGTTGGATGGTCCAGAGATTGTTCCACCTGTCAGTATGGATGTACCATTTGTGTTTTTAAAAGCCTTTGTGAGAAAAGTGAACTTTTTTTCTCCAGGGAGGAGATCAGTCAGAGGAAATGTACAGAAGTTAAAATTAAAGGAAATTAATAAGGAACAAAGCTCAGTTACTTTTCACATTCCTGAGGATATTGTTCCTAGAAATACAGTATTGTCCAAGCAAGGATATCTGCTGTTTGAGTGTTTCCTAGGGCAGGTACTCCACAGCTCCTTTCTTCACTGCCTTTTCCTGCCTGGAAAAGCCTGGCAGCTCTGTCTCTAGCCCAGCTGCTGACCCCTGTGAGCCACAGAATCAGTCCTGTCTGTGTGGATCTGACTCGTCCAGCCCTTGCCACTCATCTCCTTTTTTTGGGAAATAGTCCATCTTTGGGCAAATTGCCCTATGCTGTCCCAAGCTAAAGTTCACACACTACCAAGTCAAAGACAGGCACCCCTTACTGGGTCCCAAATTTTATTTTGTCGGGTGCTTCCCACATTGTCAAGCCCAGTCTTCTACTCACCCAGCCCTCAAAGCATCTGTTTCATCACCATCTGAGTGAGCCTGCTCAATGACCACATGTTGATCAGTGAGTTGCATTATTTAGCCGTGAGTGTTGATCACGTTGAAGGAGACTTCAACAAACTGAAGCCATTGCACTGTATGACTTGGGAGGAAATGCTAAAATGACAGCCTGTTACGGAAAAATGTTTTACCTTTTCTTATTCACTCTGTCTTATGAGATTGACTGATGAAGATACATCAGTTGAAGGTTAATTGCCAGTGAAGTCTTATATTAACACTTTTTTTTTAAAATCAAAATGTTGAGATTTAGAATCATTTACTAATGAGGAAGACAGACAGAAAATGTATTTCATCATTTAATCTGTCATGTAATACTTTAAATAGAAGGGTTTTTTTCTCAAAAATTCCTTGCTATCAACCCTTAGAAAATTTGACTAAGACCTTCATCTGTCTTTCAAGGCAGATCATGTAGTACACTCCTGCATTTATTTCCAAAGGGTGAGTAACTGAGAATATTTCTTTTTACAGACCTAGAAAGAACCTTTTCATGGACTGGATCTTTCTTACATACAATAGGCAAAACTTTGGAGGCCTCAGCAGACGTAAAGTAATGAGGCACTGCATGCAAATGAGCCTTTGATGTGCACTGTAGCATTGTTCTCTCTGCATCTTAAGAAAAAGCGTGTAAATACATATGCTTAAGTTTGTAAAATAAAGCATCCTTCCATGAAAACAGATTGCATGAACTGCTGAAAAAGTCAGTTAATATTTTCTTGCAAGCCCAGCAGTCTTACAGGTAACTTATATTATTTGTTTTCATGAAGATCTTGCCAAGATAAAATACCTGTGCTTTGAATTTTTTCTGCTGAAAAGATGTTTTCAATGTAAATGGTTTGTGTTTGTCTGTTCACATTCCCATGTGCATTCATCTTGTTTACTCAAAACTATAAACATAGAAAATTGCAGACTTCAAAATCCAATTGAATTCACTTTGTTACCATTATTCAGTTATGGCTGAAACCATGACTAGGATCCCTGGTTCACTTGTAGGGCTGCAGGGGAGCTTGAAGGTTCTACATATCTGAAGGTCTGAAATGGTCTTGATGGTTGTGATGCTTCCTGTGCTATGTAGAAAATCATACTAACTCATCAGATATCTCTTCTGATCCCTAAACCATGCAAAAGTGACGACAATTCATTTATAGGTTCTTAAAATAATTGACTTAGGGCTGTTGGTTCTTAAAATATTTGTTCTTCCCATAAATCTGTGTCTTCCACAGGAAATGGGCACACATAAAGAGCTTCAGAATTATTGCAGACCTTACACAGGTCGTGTTTAAATTGCAAGGGGCAAGCAAATCGTGTCTTGCAGGTGGTCAGACCTTACCTCCAGAAGTACTGTATGTAGAAGCGAGGTCTCTACATTATTCAGAGTTTCTCTTGTATCATAAAATCTGCACATTCCTACTACCCAAGTATTTTGCTTTCCAATATTTTTAACTGTTGTACATAAAAAATACTATGGAAAATAAAGATATGCTATTTCACTTTGACTGCATTGTTCCAAAGGAAAGTAATTACATTAGCATTTTTTCCTGAATTTACTCTCAATGGAAACCAGTCTCTGCTAGTCATAGATTAAACCAGCATTGTCTCCCTGTTCCATGGCTTTCCTGGTTTTATTGAATCACAATTGCAGTATGGTTATGCTGAAAAATGTTCATTTTTTCCACATTGTATAAATATTCTGTCAGCGGTAAAAAATCAGGTATTGTTAACCTTCGGGCTCCTCAGTATTTCTAATGGTTACCCCCCACTTTGTCTGCAAATGTACTGTAAGTAAAAATTACTTTCTTTTTCTATTATGATTGTTCAATTCATTTGGAAAAATATACTGATTGTCACCTAAATGCTACTGCTTTTAATGCTGAGTGGTAATTGCTGCCTGACAGCAATTTTTCAGGAAAGTGGATTTGATCAGTTACACCTTAGGAACAGAAAGGAGGGATGTGAGAGGCGAATTAGTGCTCAGAGCACAGCTCTCCTGGGAAAATGGAAGCAGCACTCAGCAGCTCTCTCACATTGCAGTCTGCAATGGGATCCTGGCACAGAGCTCCTGAGAGCCACCCCTAGGCAGCAAGGTGTACTCAGGGCTCACATGAAGGTGCAGGCTGCTCCCTGTCCCAGCTGAACTGATTCTCGGGAGGTCAGGGAATGACACAGGCAAAGCCAATACTCAGCACTTTAGTATAAAGCAGAAATGAATCGTCTTCACTAGTTTCCAGCATTGACAAGGGACATACTTCACGGTTCTATGAACTTCTGCAGCTATCTCAGATAGAAAGATAAGCCTCATCTGTAACCTTTGGCATATTCTCTCCTGCTGATGTGACCTAAGAAAGTATTTTTTTAGCACAGCCTATGTTAGTTTTGTTTTGTTAGTAATACTTTTCTCTTTTTCTTAAAATGTGGGTCTGAGACGGTGCTGTTATTTTTTTCTTTCTTCCAGCCTCACAAAATGGTCTGTTCAGTGGGGAGCAGCATCTTAGTGCTTGTGACAATATTGACAATAATCCATATGATCTCCTCTACGGTGTTCTGCCTCCTCATGACTCTGACAAACCTCTATCACTTTCTGCTCAGGTGCCACAATTGTCAAAAGCAATGTGTTCCTGTGTGACCCCTGGCATGTGCATTTGAAACAAACATTTTCTTGGAGCTGTCACAACCTGAGACCACAGCTGGTCAGACTGAAGGAGGGAGGCAGGTATGCACTAAACATTTTTGCTGTCTTGCTGTAGGACTCCAGGCTATTCTCACCTGCTTCCTAATTCACTAATCCATTCACTCAGCTTAAGCCTTTGATGTATTATAAACTATTGTACCTCAACACTGTGAGCAGTGATGATAAAACACCAGCCGGGAAATAACCATTAGCCCTGCTGTCTGTGGTCAGCATGCTCTCACGCTTCCAGAGCCCGAAGGTTAAATATAGCACCCTGCAGTGCCAGCCTATCTCTCATGCAGCTGATGCAATTCTCCATAGCCTATTAATTTCAGTCTTTCATTTTGTTTTCACATTAGGAGATAGTGTAAAAGCTGTTGCCCATATCAGATTTTTAAAATGGAACCTCATCAAAGCACTCTGTGTTCTGCATCCAACACCACAGTCAAGATGCTTTAGCAGTGTGGTGACTCAGGGTAAAGGCTGACATTTGAAAAATATTCACATCATGCTAATGGTGAGAGGCTAGCTTGAACAAATAGGAGAAAGTTAACTATGGAAGGGCATGAAGGGAATTTAAATTGACAAATTCGTGTTTGAAAAAGCCAAGGGCAAGTCTGAATACGAAGTGCTTCCTGTAGCTTTTATGTTTAGGGGAAAGAGGGGTTCTTTCTTTTATTTTTTTTTTTCTGGAGCAGGAGAGGGGTTGTATCTTGTGAAAGCTGAGCTTGCTAACTTTGTGCAAAGAGCAATGAAGTTAGGAAAATGATTATCTTGATTGCAATAACCCTCCACCAGGAGCAAAAGAGAAAGAAATGTTTCTCCTTTGCTTATTATTTCACAGTTGAACTTTTCCGTTACTTATATTTGATTTTGCTTATGGTCTTAGCCTAACACAAACAAGAAGCCAAAAAAAACAAATCCCAAAGCATATAGCATTGCGTCTCCCAGGCAGATGTAATTTACAGAAACAGTAGGCACACTTCAGGAGTTCACTGTGCTTTCAGAAGCATTTCCAATTCCAGCTATATTTCCCATGTTTAAATTGGGGCTCCAGTAGTCTCTCAGTAGTCGGAATTAACTTTGCAGGTGCATACATACTGCAGAGCAGCAAAGCTTAGCACAAGCAGTAAATCTGCTGCAGTGAGGTGGAGAGACCCTGCTGGGAGCCTGACACAGAGGAAGCTAAAGCCTGTTTTTCTAAGAATTGGAGATTTTATTTGGGTCTCCAGGAAAAAATAGGGTGCATCTGTGTGGATATGTGTGGTACACGCCACTCGTGCCACACGCTGCGGTCAATGCTTCTTAAAGCAACGGATGCAAGACAATACACTCCAAAAAAAAATATTTTTGTAACACAGGTTAATTTCTTGGATCAAATCTTACATTTTTTATTATTTAACTATCAAATCTGGTGATGAAAACAAAAAGGGGAAAATTGGAGCCTACATTTTATAACTGAGTAAGTCACAAGAATATCCCATCCTTTTGTCAGGTTAAAATTGATTTTCTTTCAGCAAATGGAATACTTTCATTTGTATTGAAAATGTCAACGGTTTTAGCTGGCATTTCCCATTTTTAGCAGAGGCATTCTTCTTGCCATAGATTTTAGCATTCTTCATAAACAATCTAATTCAGAGGGGAAATTAATTTCAAAATGCTGCTATTTCTCACACAATGAAAATCATATTTTTCTGAGCTACCCCAGCACTAAATATTCTTCCTGGGTTCTATAGGATGAGAAATATTTTGCTGTAGTAGCAGAGCAGAGATGCCTTGTCTGGTGCAAGGCTTAAGTGTCCTTACTAATAAGAGCCCCCACAGAACCAGTTACCACTGCTCTTCTGTGGAAATTTCTGTTGCCTTACTGAAGATTACAGGGACCTGACTTTCTTATAAGGCTCAAACAGTGATAAAATCCCATAGTCTCTGCCCTGTTGTTTGCATTTGCCAGTTCCCCATGGTCCGTTTTCAGTTTTCAGCCATCAAGGGGAAATGTCAGCTGATTACCCTGTGCCAGCTTGGAGGATGTCCCAGGTCAAAAATGGAGAGGAATAGTGGCCTGGCTTAGACAAATCAGTGACCAGCTTTGGGCAACTCGAAATACAGGAACACCAGGTGGAAATACAGAGTATATGAGGATGTGGGTGATGGTGTGCACCTTCCAGTGGGCATATGAATAGCTGGCAAACCAGACAGAAATGTTTGGCAAGCAATACCTGCGCTACCTTCCCCTGTTTTCAAAACAGCTCAACAGGATCCCATGTAGCAGGCTTGTGATTCCCAGAAGCCTCTGCATCTGAGAGCCTTGGGAATAGGTCATGGGCCTGTGTGTTTCCTCTCAGAGTGTGTTTCTGCATGTTGGCATCATGCAAAGATGCAGATGTTGGCAGCACAGTCCCACGCCAATGCTTTGCCCGTGGGTAAGGATGGAGAATATTTTGATAATCAGAGATTGGCAGGGATCTTGTCTTATGAAAACAGTAATTGTAT
Source organism: Grantiella picta (assembly GCA_013397955.1). NCBI lineage: Eukaryota > Metazoa > Chordata > Aves > Passeriformes > Meliphagidae > Grantiella > Grantiella picta. The sequence continues at coordinate 3,500,220 of VZRM01008322.1, forward strand.
TATTTTTGCATTAATTTATATTTAATATGTTCATTGTTGATAAGTGGCCACAACTTATTGCTAAGGAAGCGTCCTTGTTCTGACTGCTCATCAGATCAAAGGCCTAGCAGATGCCTAGGGTGTCACTGACAGTCAGTGGATGGAAGTAAACAAGGGCATTATTCTTCTCTGTTTAAATTATGGCTCTTCACTGAATATTAGGGAGAGCTTGAAGATTAAGGGTTTTCAGTAGTACAGAGAGAAGTGGTTGAAAATTGTGCTTTATATGGAGGAAAGCTGGATAGTCCTAGACTGCAATTTGATGGTGAGTTTGAAACCTTATATCCCAAAGTTGCATGTACCTACTTGCTTTCCCTTCAAAGTTTATGTCCTTTCAACAGCTTTTGTGGTGGAACATTGTCTTCTCCTCCTGAGTCATGTGTGTGGAGGGGAGGAATGAGAAAGGAAAGGAGAAACTTTAAATACATTCAACGTGGTCTCATAAACATGCTATAGGCTTTACAACCACTTTTGCTTCAGTGAACAAGAGTTAATTTATTCAGAAAAATTAAGTAGAAGGTGAAACGAAACAAGGAATTTATATTCATGGAAATTTGGTTATTAAGTATATGCTATGTTGTAATTCAATCTCAACAGAAACAGTCACTGGCAAAATGCGGAAGTGCAACACAGTCACAATGAAGCTTTATACTATGGAACTGTTTATCTTTTTAATTCTGCTAATCTTGCCATGAAAATCCACATTTTTGTGAAGAACAAAAAAGTAGTAGAACAGAATATTTATTGTCTGCAGTAATATCAAGTTGTGAAATAATTCCAGGCTTATTATTGCCCCCGGATCCAGTTGTCTTTATCGAGAGTACATGATGGAGATGAGTGGAATTTCATAACTGTGTTTCAGTCTGTCAGGAGAAACAGCAATTGATACAGCAGCCAACCTTCCAAGAGTGCTAAAATTACAAACTGGTACCAAACCAGGAAACGTGCAGCAGCTTTGTCTGTGCTGGGGGGCACAGAGTGTGCCAGTACAATAACTGTATTCCAACTCCCATCTTTGGGCTATGCTTGCCTTCATGCTCCTGAAGAAAGAGTGACAGATGAATATCAACCTTGGTGGCCTGCTGAGGCTAGGTCTTTATTTAAACCTCCTGCAGGTATTTATTGTATTTAAATGTATTTAAACCTCCTGCAGAAGTTCACAGGTTACCCACCCTAGCTATCCATTCTCACTGTTCATCTCTGATTCACGCATTTTGTAGTGAAGGGAATCTGCCAAAGGATCAGCAGGCTGGGGGTGCTCCAAAGCATGAGTGCTTTCTCTTTGGCTGCAGGGAATGCTATTGAGCTGCCTGAAGTCTTACAGTCTCACAGGGGATACCAGACCTGTGGACAGCATTTGCTCTTCAGCTGTATCACAAAACACCCCTATTGTCTCTACTGGGAAAGTGCAAGATTCTGCTGGCTGTATTTATGACATTGTTAAAATTTTCTCCTTGCTGCTCAAGTCTTTTCAATGTTATTGAGATAACATCTGAACTGCTAAGTGAAGCAAAATGTTATCTGCTTTGAAGCAGTAAGTGGGAAAATCTATGTGGCAGGGTTTGTTGGATGCAGGAATACTCAGGCTGTCCCTGCAAGTGCAATGCTCTGATGATCCATGCTACCTACGTCAGTTACTTCTGGGCTGGACAAGGTCACTTCTGTTCCTCAGAGCACTGTCTACCAGCTAGACTTTCAAGCCAGCTGAAGCACATGAAGGGCATGGAGTACAAAAAGCAGAACAGGATTTGGTTTAACATAGATGGAGCAGTTTAATTCCAGTGTAAAATTAAAGGCTGTTCAGTGACAATAACAGTTACTTGCCACTCTCTAATCAGGGTTCAATTCCTGGCTTGATCATGAACATTTACCAGTCTGAAAGATAATATGGATTTATTCTTTATGGTCATGGTCAAATCACTCAGCAACCAAAACCAAAGGAACCTAGTGTCCCATGTGATATCAAGGTCAATATTGCTCTGAAAAGCAGGGTCTTTTTAAGGTTTCTGAAACTAGTCACCTCCAAAATGAGGGAAACAATAATAATTTGCCCTGCTTGAAAGCTTTTCGTATCATTTTCCTAGAAATTTTAGTCAGAGACTTAAGAGAACTATACTGTTTTAAAGTTCTTTTATACTTGAGGGTAGAGCTCAGAGCATATCCCAGCAATAAGAGAAAGCAGGACTGAGTAGTTCTAAAGCAGGTGAACTGGACAGTTTTAGGAAAATCATATGTTAAGAAACATATGTTTAATAAAACAGTTCCTGCAGCTCCCACACTATCAACACACAAAGGCACAGACATTTTTCTTTCAACTGGGCAGGCAACACAAATTGGTCTTAAAGCTTTCAGGAAGAAAAATGGTAAAAATAGCTAATTTACCTGATTTATGTGAGCCATTAACAAAGTACTGCTATGTTCTGGTTCAACTTGGGTTGTAAATTTCACATGACAAAGACGGCAATTAAGGAAAATACAGGTAAGAAAATGAAGAAATCATTATTTTACTAATTTCTACTTAGCAAAGATTTTCCCACCACCTTTTCTTTTAAAGCATCTTGAATTGTTATCTGAATGTGTATATCTTTGTGTGTCTTTCTTCAGATGATAGAATCCAGATTGCTACCCACTCAAGGGATTTTAACTTTCCTTCTTATGACACAAAATACCTTTCCCTGGTTTATCTACCTACTTTTGTACCAGATCAGCCTAACTTACATAAAATCAAGCTATTCTTTTGTTATAATTTAAAATAAAAAGCTCAATTTTCTTCCCCTGTTTCTTGATTGCTGGTCCTTCATTAATCAGAAGGTATTATGCTGGGTCTTTGGAGGGCACCGTGTATCTTTTGTAGAGCTCTCTAGGAAAGAGCAAGCAAGAACTNCATTGAGGTAAACAGAACAGGGATTTCAGCTCCAAAATGTGACTGGGGCGCTCCACGATGAGGGGATTTAGGGTGCTCAGTTGATGCAATGATGATACTGTGCTGCTGCCTTCTGAGACCTCATGAGAAGTGCCAACACCCACAAGAAGAGCAGCAGACAAGGCCCGCAGCAATTTGTTTGTTCTGGATGGGTGAAATGACATCTCACTGGATGAATCACAACAACATCTGGTATTTCTCTGCCCAATCAACAGAAACATTTACAAGACCCCAGTTCCAGATGTAGCAGCTCATCCCTGTGGTATGGAGCACTTTTCTGACCCTTCCCAGACCCCACAAGCACCATGCACAGGGAGAGAACACCAAGAAGGCTTAGTATCTGTCTAATGTCTGTTTTGTCTCCCTGAATAGCCTCCTCCTCAGCCTGTGCATTCTGAAAAATCAGGACTGGGAGTTTATGAATGCCTGCACTTTCCATTGAAAGCCATGCCTGAGTCTCAGCTGAAGTTTGACACTTGCCTAAACCCGAAGTTTTATAGAAGAGACCCTTCTCACCTTGCTTCTTTTCTTTCCATCAAAGCCAAGTGCATCTTTGCACTTGTCAGCATGGCTTGGTTGGATCGCTAACTTTGAGTTGTACTCCAGAAATTGAAAGGAGTCAATAGTGTACCAGCTTAGGTTTTGGGCAGAAGTGTCATTGCTAGTCCTCATTCACTTCTTAGGCAGATAATCCTTAATACCTCCAAAGGAAACCTGATAAAGAGCATATTTTTCTTGCTCATTATTCTTATAGACTTTTTATTCTATGAACATTCAATGAGAGAGTAAATGAGAGATGGTAGCAAACATTCCAGCAACCTTGATGAGAGAAAGTCTTTCTCCATAATAACATCCCTGCAATGATTACTGACCCCTTTCCATCAGGCTCAGAAGAAGAGTATACAGAAAAGAACCTGGGAGAAGAACATAAAATTACTTCTGAACAAGGTGGACCATTAAGCTATATGTTTCTTTTTCTATGCTATTTACTTAAAAATTTCCCCTTTGTCTTATTTTTCCAGAATTCTGAAAATAATTTCTCTGCAGACAGCAAGCCTTTTCTCCACAGACCTTCCCTTCACCTGCAAATTCTTTTTGAATCGTGGTACATGTGAAATGATAAGAGAGAACAGAAGGTATGACATCCTTTTCCAAGAGAAGCTTTAAAGGATGATAAATATTTGTCTAAGCAGAGCATTCAAGCCATATGCATATTTGCATAATGGCACTCCAGGTGATGTGACGCATGGTAATTACTTGTAACCTGATAAAATGGAGAAATTCAGGAACATGCTACTGAATGCAAACATTCATCTGTGAAAAACAACACTACCTTGTCACTCCTTAACAAGGGTATTATGAAGAAAAGACATGTCTTTAGGGAAGGGCATGTCCAGCTGGACATGAAGGACATCTTCCTGCCTCCCTCCAGGAGTGTGATCACTGTATGCTCACTTCCTGAACATACCCATACCTTTCAGCTTTTCGACTTGCATCGATTCCTTAAAAGCTTAAAGATTCTCATTATCCCCCAGAACTACACGTATTGGCCTGACTTTTCCAGCTCTCCCAGTAACATGCCTTGTGCTGTAATCACTCTCAATTAACAGCACTCGCATCATTAAGGTGAAGAAGAGCACATTGGATTTACTTGCCTGTGGGCAATTAAATCAAACAAACAGCACCTTGATGCTTGGGACATGACAGAAGAAGGTCAATAGTTCAGAGCAAATAAAGAGTGGATTGTAACAGTGCATAAAGGTATAATTAAATTCCATTTACCATGCATATGAAGTCCAGAATGGAACCATGTGTCAGATTGAATGTGATGAGGTTTTGCCATTGGCTTTGTCGGGCCAGAATTTCACTCTGGGAGACATCTTTACCTACGGGAATACGTTTTTCTTAGTCCATCTAAGTGAAGTAGGGAAGTATTCAAAACAGGTAACACAACTGAAGTTTCCTTACATGGGAGAAATACATCAAGACAGAAGAAAAGGAGTCCGGCAAATAGCTTTCATGCCTATACCTGTTTAGGGAATACCTGCTTAGGGAAGGTACCTAACACAGTCTTGCTGGCGGAGTCTTAATTCCCGTTCTCCCCAGTGTGCTCTGCGCATCCTCTGTGTAATCAGCTTTTAAGTGAGATTAATGGATTCCTCAGACCTAGTACATGATAGGAAGTTCTGAGCATTCATTTCACATCCATGAAAGAAGAACATAGCTAGAGAAAATATTAACATTCCTAATATGAAAATATGATCTAAAAGCACAGAAGATATTACCCGGACATAACTGTGGTTAAGAACTAAAGGTAAAAACTAAGGTTTTTGCTGATGTTGACAGCCAGAAGCTGATGGACTGCATAGCTTTTAAAACTTAAGTGAAAACAGAGAAGGAACCATCATGAAAGGAAATAGCAAAGTGAGTAAGTAACTTGTGGGAAATTATCATACTATAAAAAATAGTCTGAAATTCAAATAATCATTAGGAATTACTATTTTGGGTAAAACATATATGTAAATTGGAAGTTATAGAAGTATTTTTATTACTCTAATGTAAGGAGGTCTGACAGTGATTAATGTACCTAACAATTTCTATTTAAAAAAATTTGTAAGACATTTCATAAGAAGTTTTCATATCAATTTTTTTTTTAAAATAAACAGCAGACATGAGACAGAGAATGTGATGGGGACCAAGAAGGAGCATTTTGTTGTTTACTATTTGAATTTTTGTTGTACAGATCCATTTCTTTTTCTCTCTGTTATTTTTTTGCCCCAGGGTTAGAAGGACTCCCTCTTGCATTGTCCTAAACACAGTAAGTACAGAACTCCCTTTGAAAGTGTAGTTTGCTAAAAATTAAGTCAAAATTAAATTAACCAAGTCAGAGTTGCAGTTATGTGGAGTTTGGCAGAAGTGAACATGTTCGTGAAAGTAAGATCTTGCAGCAATTCTTTGACTTCTTTGAAAATAATGGCATTGTTGGCACACTTAGATTTTGCCTAGGAGACAGCAGGACATTTGATGTCCAGATATGACACCAATTTCTCTAGGTAGTAGGCTGTGGAACCTGAGTAGCCAGAACCCATCACACCTTCCTTTCCTACTTGCAACAACAATCATTTTATTGAAAAGGAAATTGATATTTCTCTCTTAGTTTTGCTTTCTGAAATTTATATTGGTACTCTCTCTGCCTTAGATTTTTCTTCCTTGTTTTGCCTTTATACTGGATGAGAAAAACATGCCTGTTCAATAAAGGGCTTCCTAGTTTGATGCCCACTGGGAACTTTATCCATCTAGGCACGTCAGCTCGTGGATGTCAGTAAATCCACTACTGAATTGCACTATCTTTTGTGTAAGACCAGCAAAGAATTCCTTGCAGGTTGTGGTTGAAATACATATTTATTATTCTCATACAATAGGAATTTAACAAATATTTAAGATGGTTAAAGTGATTAAAAAATGTCAAATAGTGCCAGGATAAAACTTAATATCAGGGATTGCTAGAGATAGCTGCAAAAGGGAAATAATGGGAAATACCATCACTTTGCTATCAGTAACTCACTGTTGTGCTTCAAGAAAAGGTCTGTAGATAAGGAACTGACACTGGAACTGACAGAACAGATCCAGCTGATCTTTCTGCCTCCTGTTTTCATGCAGCGATGTGCTGTAGAAATTCTGACTGAGAAGCAGAAATTCTTTTTAAAAAATTTTAATAATATGGTCCTCACTAAAATCTGAGATTTCCAAACAGAAATTGTTTGATCTCCTTTGAGTTTTAACCATCTGACTTGCCTACTCCTTTAACTACCTCCTGTGCAAATTACCCAGGTGGCTTCGCCTGAGTATGCTATTTCCTGCTGATCCAGTAATTGATGGATAACAGGAAGTGTCTGAACGTGGATGTTAAATTTTATTCACTGTAGGAATAGATTGCATTGCCACCACTGTTGCTATATTTATTTAAACCAGTAATCATTGTTGCCATTTTATGTGCCCTCGGGAATTGGATGCTGCTGTGCTTTCCCAGCATGTCTCCTTTTCCAAAGATGGAACACATGGAACGGACAATGGATTGAGGCAATTGCACAAAGAGATGACTTCAAGATTTGCCCACGCTTTACATCGTGTAAGCTATGAATAGACTGGTCAAGCACAAACATGCACACTTTGACAAGGAAGAAAACAGCACCAAGCCCTTGAAATGGAATGAATTAGCATTAACCTCTGCTTTCAAACTGACAGTGCCTCTGTCTGGCAGGATGGCACTCTGATTGCCAAACCTGCCACTGTCTTTTGCTCTTGATGTAGGTTTTACAAGTTTCCTTCTCAAGTCTTATAGTTTTGGCAATTCTGACCAACAGAAATAAAAATTTCTGTAGCTGGATATTTTGGGTGGGTAGGGGCCAAGGACTTGACCACAGGTCTCGGATAGGTCTTTTTGGAAGGAAATGACTGAGCAAGAGAGAAATTAGGAACTACTTTTCCTATCATTCTTGCTCAAGTCTCTGTAAATCTCTGCCTTAGAAACCACATGGGAACTGTGATATGTGTGTGCAGTTGATTTCTCAGTTATGGACAGCCTTATCAGTGTGTTAACTACAAGGCTATCAAATGCATAATTTGCTTCTGCATATGCCAGTGTAAGCTAATCAGAGAAGGATGGCAAGTATAATCAGGGCTTTAAAATAGCATGGCTATAAAAAGAGATAGAATTGACAAGTAGCTTTTAGTTTGGAATAGAGATGACTATTGTAGACATATAAAAAGATAAATGGCATAAAAAGAACAAGAAGTGATGGGGATTTCAGTGAAAACATACTCAGGAATGAATGAAGGCTCCTGTCTCTACTGCCTGGAAGCACAAAGGAACAGAGGAAATCTCTTTCTCTGAAAGTCTCCAAACTGAAGTTTGCTAAAACTGTGAGGACATACCAGGGGAAGGATGACTTGGTATTTGTCCTGCTTTTATTCTCCTGCAGTGCCTACTTACTGGCCTTTCACAGGCATGGTGCCAGGCTGGGAATCCCTCTGTATGGCCCTGGCTACGATTTAAGAGGCATTACCTCTTTATAGCAGTTCTTGCAAGTACAGGTAATGTTAGGTATAATCAGGCCAATCTTCTCCATGACCTTTCTTGTACTGTTGGGATTTCAAACAGACACACAGAGACACACAGACACACACATTTAGAGTATATTGTGCAGTACTCCTGCCTCATACACATTATAGGTATCACATTGTACAGCTGCCACCATACTCATATTTCTGATCCAACTTTAATAGGAATCTGCATTTCAAGGTGAGTGTACTCACAGTAACACTACTTAAAGGATTTCAATGTAGGAAAATTATGTAGGAAATGACATCATTAAAAGCTATTATCCCAGGTGTAGGAACAGAATAGAATGTTCTGTATTATTAAATACTTCTGTTTTGTGAGAATGAATTGTGTTAGGAACATTTGTTTGTAAACTGATTAGAGAGCTAATGATATTAAAAATATGCATAGAACATAAACAGAGTCTCTCACAGGACTTTCCCACATGCACAGAGGGTCCATAATCTGTTTGCCTCTGGCCTTGCTACTATGTGGAAGGCTTGGAATATAATATTAACCCTGAAATGACCTTTAACTGGGACAGGACTTGATTTCTTCTGTAATAGTAACACATCATGTGGGTGATTAGTAGCTGTCATGGGAGAGTATTCGATATATATTTCTAAAGCCATTTGTTTTCCAGGGCAGCACTGTGACTAAAGGTATCATTGCAGACAGATCAGTATGAGTAGGAAAACAAACTGTGCTCTTACTATCCTCCTGAAATTCTCAGGCAGATGAAAACTGTATTTTGTCAAGAGTCTAACTCCAAACTATGGAGTTTTCAGATCTTTTTACTGTTAATGAAATCAGTTGTCAGCAATTATTCAACTTTATGGTCTTTAGTTGCTGTATTAATTCACTTCATTGTTGTGTAGATTTACCTTGATATTTCTTTACAAAACTTCAACAGTGACTTTTTTGTTTATATTATCACAGGTTAAAATGTCTTATTTGCTTCTTTTCCATGCTTAATTGAAGCAAAAATAAAGGTAAAGGTAAAGATAAATGTAAAATTAAAATTAAAATTAGAATTAAAACAAAAACAAAAATAAAAATAAAATTAAAAATAAAAAAAATTGTCACACTGTGATTCCATGAGAAAGCTCTGATGACAGTGTCAACCCCCGTTAGAGAGAACAAAATCTCAGTTCATGATACACCTATTTTCTCTGAGATCTTTTCTTTTTTCCCAGAGAAATAAAAGGTTTGAGGCTCTAAGGGGACAGATATTTTCTGTCATGTTGCCGTGTTCTCCTTGTATCACTAGGGACTCAGTTTCTGAAAGCTGCCCCTGCTGCTGTTTGGTCCTTACTGACAAACACCTTTTGCAGGACACCACTAAGCTGCTTTGTCAGCTTGAGGGCTGCCTATTTAATTTTTCAGAAACATGCAGCTACTCTTTTAACATCAGCTATTAGTTCAGTGCTCTTTGCTGACAAGGGAAAAATAATTTTACAACAGCATTTTAAAATTATGTCACTGAGAAGATGGACTTGTCCCCAGATCCCTTGCCCCGAATTCCTCCATGGAAAATGATGGCTATAGCCTGTATATGTGGTAGATATTAACTGGCTAGATGGTTAAATTAATGAGTGAAAACAAAAGAACATTTAATGAAGCTGGCTCTAAGTTTGCAGTGATTAATATCTCCCAATAGCTCTATTATTTTTGGCATGCACCTCTAGTCAATGCCACGTTTGTTCAGATTCCTCAGTTCAGTGAGGCATCCCAGATATGTAATTTTTACGGTTGTGGACACATCAACCAAAGTCACTCTGTGACTGCTGACCTGTTTCTTTATTGGAATTCATTTTATCAGCTTGAGAAATCAATGATGTGCATATTTACCTTGTGACTTTGAGGTGCCCAGGGGTATTTACAATGCACACAGAAGCCCATATCCTTTAAGGCTAGCAGCTGCAAGCCAGGTAGAATTTATTAAGTCACCCCAATGTCACAAGACACCTAGATATGGGAACTGGATCAGGCCTCTGAAATCTGGCAAAATGATTTGTGCCTGTGGTGTCTGTGCTGTGGGGATGCAGCTTGGATGTACATTTGTTCTGGGCTGAGGGACTCAAAGGGTTCACTCACAAGTGTTCAGTGGGAAGAGGTCTTGTTTGTAGTTAAAACAAAGATGAACTGAATCCATGAATTTCTGCTTATTTCTTGAAGGCTCCTACATTAATTCATCTAGCTCCCAGAAATCTTCTCATGTCAAAATCCTTTTCTGCCCTACCACCAATAGGTGTTAATTGCCAGTGCACTGGGAATGTGAGTGATTCAACAGTGGGGACAGACAGAATCATGAGGACAGACACACTACTTGGGAGCTGCTGCTCCTGTGAACCACCTCCAGCACGTGGAACTCCAGGACAGGCCATTTGACAAAGAAGGAGCAACTTTATTTTGAAAATGGTTGATGGACTGAAGGGGATTCAGGAGGGACAGTATTCTTTCCACCTTTCCAACAAACTACTACTACCTAGTGCAGTGTGCCCCTATTTAGATGATTCCTTTCTGAAATGAATTTGTAAAAAGATGTTGACTGAATTGAACTGAAACTGAATTTGGAGAGACTAAAATTTTTCACAAACTCGAAAACTTGCTCTTCATCAAGATTTTTGTTAAACCAACAAACGCATAAATAAAACCATAGAAGTAGAGCACACATAATTTTTAGATATGCATAAGATTATCCAGTAATACAGATAATTAGGGTTCCATTCAGTCATAGAGCCAGAATTTATTAATATAATTCTTTTGTTGAAAGGCCTGGAAGGTGATGGGAATTGTATTAAAGCCTGTCCCAAGATTCAGCAGACCTCTCTATAAATTTAACATATTCTGTCTACATACTAAAACTACCTTTTAATTTCTAAGGTAGCAAAAATCTAGATAATCATTAATACATGCCATATTCATTGCTGTAGCTAAACTGATGGTTTTACTCCAAGAGACTTGCCTGTTTGTATGACATTTGAGCCATGTAAAAAATTATTCTGCTCTGTTCTCACTGGAATATCTCCTAAACTTTCCTTATCTTTTTTTGCACTTCATTAAATCAGCTACATCCCTGCATTAAATCAACCATACTCCAATCATTGTCAACAGAGGAACTCTACCCTTTGCTATTAAAGCATATGGGCCACAATCTGTTAGTATTATTATATTTGACGAATATAAATTTGTTAAATCAGAGGGTATGAGTTTTTGTCTTCCTAAATAATCTTATAGTCTCTCTCTTGCTACTTTCCATTTCTTTCTACAGCAGTCAAATTATCTTGGCCTTGCAGTAAAGTATGGCATTTATTTGTCTAAAATAATAATCTCCTCTCCAAATTACATTTCATCTGACGATCATGAAGTGCTTTACTTCATGAAGCTTGCATAATCTCACCATCATAGAGAGACAAAAGGATAACTGGAAAGGACCTTGAGAAGGGACTATTTGACTTGCCCAAAATGTCCTCTGTTTTGACACAGAGTTAAAGTAACCTAGTGAGAACAGTGCAGTCAATTTTCCACTGCCTTTATTTTCCTCCTAGTGATATTTTGAAATGCAATAATTATGCATCCATAGTTACATCAGCTTGGACTGGAGTTTTTCTTAATAATTTGATTTGGATGATAAGATTTCAGCTACATATTTGCCCCTAGGTAGCTGGGGTAGAAAGAATAACAGAAATGAAATTGCAGCTTGATTTTCATTCTGCCTTTTGGAAGAAATCTTTATCCCTTTGACTAAAATTTGCTCTCATTAACACACTGAGCTTGTTGCTGTAGCCAGTGGGGTCATATGGAATATTGCTAAAAGCAGAATTTGGTTTTTTATATTTGCAGCAGCTTTTCAACAAATATTTGATATGACAAGATGCACAGCTGCTCCTGGTCTTATCCTTGAGAATGGCAGAAGAGCCTTCAAAAAGACTTGCTTCAGTCTTCCTCTGAAATCCTTCTGCCTGAAATGTGCACAGCTCTGCCTGTTGTATTTGCAAAGTCAGGGCTGAAAAACATGTACCTTGAAACTTTTTACTGCTTATTTGGTTTTATGCTACTGCTGTAAACTCTGTTCTTGTTTTATTTGCTGATGGGTTTTATTAAGTGCCTTCTGATGAACAACAAGAAGCATGTAATAAAAACCATCTGTAGTGTGGTGGCAGCTTCCTTCTGTCAGTCACAGACCTTAAACTAGTCCCTGATGTGCTGCTATATACAACCCTGCTTTGTTTCTAATGCTTGTTACTGAAATGTTCATCTGGGTCCTGGCTGGTGTTTTGGGCTGAATTTGGGTTGTGCTGCTATTAGAGGAGATCCTTCGTTGGGAACATTCTTCTAGTTCATTTGCAATGTCTTTGACAGCACACTCCACTGGATAGAGCCTCACTGGAGTAAATGTCGTAGTCAGGCAAATGCATGGAAGAATGAGAGAGTTTGCATTTGGTAAGAATCTGCCCCTCATCTAATCACAGCAGATGCTGAAGTTCTGATTTTGCTTTTTGACATTCAGCACCTGTGTACCACATGCAGTGTTTTATTATACAGCCATGACCCATTTAGTCATAGCCCTCCCCCTTGCTGCAAAATTATCAGCTAATAGTGTACTACGCACTTCAATTTTAAATTACTTCCATGAACACTCCTACCAGCTCTAATCTGAGAGGACCCAGTGTGCATCCTCTCTTTATGTTGGCTGAGATGGAACGCCAGAAGTACCTGTTCATCCTTTAAGCAGTGCTGTGCTGGTGTTGGGAGTGCATTCAGCTAGGCTGCCCAAAGACCTTCTGCTCCATGGGATTCGTTCTTCTGGGAAGGGAGTTGTATTTTCATGATACACCATGAGTGAGGGGAAGTGTTGTACAGAATTTAGCCAGGACAGTGTTCAGGATTCTTGAAGTCCACTTTGTGTCTCTAACTACTGACAGCAAAGCAGGCAATTGTCAGGCAATTTCCCTGATGCTCCCAGGTGTTATGATCCAATTATTAAGGTTCTTTGAAAATACCTCTGCCCGAATTAAGGTACAAACGAGACCATATGCCAGTCAATAGTATGGGTTTTATTTGATAGAAAATATGAGAGAGAGAGAGAGAGAGAAAAAGAGAGGAAAAGAGAAGTAGGAAAAGAGGTGGGGGGGACAGAAAGAGGGAGAAAGAAAATATCACCATCTGTGGATCCCAACGGTGTTGCATTGATCCTCTCCAGCCGGTTTTCTTGGTGGTGATGATCCCCCCAAAAAGCACAGAATGCCATGGGTTAATATACCCTCAGGCCAGGGGCAATGTCCAGGCATGTCCCCCCAGGGGAGGGGGGCAGTCTCTAGCAGCAGACTCTGCTTGCATCACGTGCACTCCTGCGGTGCAAGGCCTAGAGCTTTGGGGGGTCTGTGATGGATTGGGACTCCCCCTCAGCTGCCTCTCACGTGGAAGTCCCGTGGATGTGGCCTGTGGGATTGGGGTTCTACAGCTGGGCCAGTTTGTGTAAACCTGGCTTCTGTGAGCTGGGCTCTCCCCCACGCCAATACTCGGCCAGGGATGATCCTTAGTGCAGCTGGTGGCTTTGGCCTTTGTGGATGCATTCCTTTCCCTCAGCCTGAGATGACTGAACAATAGGTTTCCCTTCATCTAATCTCAGCAGTTTGACTCAGTCTAAAGTCCCAGTCAGGTATCTTCAGGGAGGCTTCTTTGATTGTAGCTTCTTTTTACACTTTTTGTTATAATGAGCAAAACTTTATATCAATGTTTGAGGCATGAACTATTTCAGTCTCTGACACCAGGAAATACACCCTTCTTTCCAGAATGCCTCCTCAAAGACACCATTAACACTGATGGACACAATCTCTAACTGAGGGTAGAGAACTGAAGATGTAGGAACCACTTGCAGGAACCTTCACCTGGAGGTGTTAAAAACAGGCAGTGTAATTAAAAAGCCAGACTCAAAGGACTCAGAATTTACAAGGTTTTAAAATTCTGATGAAAACTGATGTAAATGATCCTGGCTGCTGTAAATGATCCATTTCTGTTATAGCACCTTCACAAGATTGACCTTGCTTTCTGGTTCAAACTTTATTTCAACTAAGTATCAGGATAATGAATGAGATGGTACTCTATTACTGTTCAAAATAATCTTAATTCATATTGCTGGGGTATACAGCTAGCTCTTAGCCTACATTTTTTGCTTCTTTTTCAGAACCTTTGAGAAGCCTCCAATGGCTCCAGCAATCTAAATATCAAATGATGACATTTAAAATTTGGAAGAAAAAGAAATATACTGCTGCTTGCCATAAATGCCCATTAATTACCTTCCTCTTTCACATTTAATAGCACTTTATTCCCTGTAAGCCACTCCTAGAGGCTGGATCCAGTCTTACCATTATTTAAGTGTGAAATTTGAACCATCATCACATCTTAACATTATCACACTCATACCAAGAAATTATTTTTTGTTTATTTGATCCTAAAAATTTTCTTTTGCACAGTAGTGAAACATAATGCTCTATTTGTGAGCCTCACATCTTTTTAGTATATTACAGAGCTCTAGTCTATGTTTTGCTGGAAACAACTCCGGAAAGTTAGTGAAAAGTCATCTTGCTTATGTAGCAACTACTGGCAGCAGTAGCCAAGTCCTCTTTGCTATGACCTCAAACCATCCAAAATTATGTAATGCAATTACAACTATTTAGGACTGACTCCTTTTCTCTTAATTTAATGATAGCACTAAATCAAATTAATCTTTTGAACATGTAAATTTTGCAACATCTGGATCAGTTTTTATTTTTATATTTGCATCACTTATAATTGCATTAACTAATTCTCTGTCCTAAACAGTGAAAAGAGATATGTATGAGAAAATTTCTGTCATTAATATACGTGTTTAACCATAACAGATTCTTTCAACATAACGTAGGCTTACTCTTCATAATTAGTGGTTTAGATCTGGGTTGGGTGCTCCTTCTTTTCTTCTGTTAAGAAAAAAACATTTGAGTCTAATGATTTCTACTGGTGTACCTTTGTCCATATGTTTCCAAAAATATGTCAGCTAGTAAGGATGATTTTGTTAGTTCTATTTCTTGAAATTGCTGAGCATATCTATACCAGGCAGCCAAAAAGTTCTGAGCTCAGCATACTTGCATTGACCCCCAAAGTGATGGCACACCAAACAGGGATAATCGGGGCAGTGTGGGAGACAGCCCAAATGCAGGAGTGTGCCTTAACATGGCAGTAGCAGAACTAACATCACTAGACTTCTTCCATCTTCTTTATTTTCATCTATGGCCACTAACCAGAGAGGTTGTAGACACTCTTTCACATTCTTTGAGTTCTTAGTTCTCTTAGGAACTGTGCATTTTTTCCAGTCTTTCTTACAAATGGAAATGACTTTTCAGAGTTGACTTTATCTTTCTTCTTGCCTTTGTGTATGATTTAAGCCTACAAAGCTGATAAAAAGAAAGATCTTTTGCTTGCTGCTGTCATCTCAGTCAATGTTCTTACTTTTTTTTAAGAACAGCTTTCTGTTTACCAATTCCTCCTTTTCTTTCTCCAAAGTAAAATAAAATCCACCTGCTCTTGCTTTGGAATATCAACTGTAATTCTGCAATTGGTTCAGAAGAACATGAGGACAGTTGCTGCAAGAACATCAGAGCTGTAGGAAATACCTGTTTATATCTTACTTCCAGACACGTCTTTTACAAGTTAGGGGCTAAATAGGGTCCAATGCCCTTTGCTTCCCAGCAAACTGCTCTTAGGAACTCTCTGCTTTGGATTGTCATCAGCATTATGGTTGTTATGTGTAACCACACAGAGCATGTCTTCAGGACCTCTATGCTTCTTGTCAGCTCTACCTGTCTAACCAGGGAATGGAAAGAACTTTGAACATCTGATGGCTAATAGAAATCATAAGATAAAAGATATTTCTATGTTTTAGAAACTTACTTCACACCACCAGAGTACATAAATTCTGCTCATAACTACTGGTATGGACCTGAAGGGTTGTTTTTACAAGCTAAGTTCTGAGGTGCAGATGGAAACCAAAAACCCTTCTGGTGTTAATTGGAAGGGACTTCAGTGGTCATATTGTCCCTCCTCCCACTCGGAGTGAAACTGTCATCATCGCTAGAGCAGGTCAGTAGAACCTGTAATGAGGATCCACCATCATTCTGGATAATCTGCTGTGTTGCTCTCCTACCTACCAGTGAAAAAGTTTACCTTAAAGCAGAAGTTGAACCTCTCAATTCAAAATGTGTGATGGTTACTCCTGGCATATGCATAGCATGTATCATGACCAAGAATAATTTGACTCTATTCCTTTATGATTCCCACAGGCACATTTGCAGACTGCATGCAAACCACCTCTTTACCAGCCTGAACGAGCCAGTGCCTCAGCATTTCCTCACAGGCCCTGTGCTAGCTTTCTCAGTAGCTCTACAATGGACCAGGAAATCAGAATCCTGAACTCCTGACTCAAAACTGCCGTGTCTGTAGTGCTATGTTAATAAAGTTTCTAAGTCAAGCATTGCAATGACTTACACGTAGGTTCATGGCCTGCCAGTGGGATGCAAAGCACTCAGGTCTGTGCCCAGACTCCCTCCACAGTCAGCACAGAGATACAGGCACCCCTGCACATCTCTCCATAATGATCAAAAGCAGAGCATTCAGTTGTCTCTGCTGCCTGTGCCAGGAGCCTTCATACTTCAGTGGAGCTGTTCAGCGCTCTCCCATGGAGCAGGGAGCCCGCTGACGGGAGGTCACACGCAGGACTTCGCCAGAAAAGGCGTCCTGCTTGGAATGCACAGCAGCGCCCTGGATCCCCTGGGAGCTGGGATACAAGGGCAGCCTCAGAGAGCAGCTGCCTGACTGGAGAGGAGGTGTATGGCTCACAACTGAGCTCTCAGATGTAGCTTAATAACACCTCCGCCCCCCCCACCCTTTCTAATTTGGGTTCTTTGGGTGGGTTTTTTATTTTTTTACTAAAACTGATGGAATTTCGTAGTAACTCAATGAAGCATAAGGGGCCAAGGCTTTGAAGCTACCCCCTTATCTCATGGATTCACAAAGCTGTGTTCTTGCCTTTAACATTTCTGAGCTAATAGAATAATGAAGATAGCCTCCAAGTTTATGCACTTTTGCTTTGTCCATGTTTTGGGGCATGTTTTGCCGAGTGTTGGAAAATACTGATAATGTTCAAGCAGTCACATTTCCTTCCTTTTCACCAGTTCAATAATATACTTATTTGCAAGTACTGGACACTGGAATCAGTAATCTGAAAATCTGGACATGTTCAATCAAGACAAAAATGAAATTGAAGCCATCCAAAGATAAAAGGTATGCTTTATTTAAATAAAGCTGGTTGTCTCCAGCTGTACTTAAGCTAAATGATCCTTCAGCTTCTTAACTGCTAGTGCACCCCTTAGGACAAACTGCTACTTCAATATTTTTAATAGAAAAATATTTTATGTATTTTAGATAAGCTGATAAAAGCTGAAAAATATTATCCTAATTCTTTTGGAGTAATTAATTAAAACATTTTAAGGTGAAAGTCCATTGCCTTTACTTATGCTGAATAGTAAATTGCAATGCAAATAAAAGATTACAGGTATATTATACAAACAGAGAAAAAAGATGTGGGCTAGAAAGATTGTAGGAAAAGCTGGAATTTGAGCTAATTTCATATATATGCTCCACAAACCACATAATTTTTATTATGAATTTGTGATATAGACTACGGTTATGAAAAGAACAAGAAATGGTTTCAGAAATATATTTCAAGCTTACATTGTTTCACTTGTCATTGACTAAATTAAACCCTGTAACGCAACTTTTGCTTTCCAGAATTGGATATATATTTTCATCTATCATTGGCCCGTGACAGATTTGCTTTTCTCAGTGTGTTCTGTACTTCTGTAGGTCCCTTGAAACTATGAAAATGATTTTACAGTATAATATCACCCTACATCTACTCTAAATAATCTGATAAAAACAGAAAGCCCAAAGTAGTAAAAACTGAAGAGAGAGGTATTTCAGCATCAAAACTGCAGTGGTAGATTATGATTTACCTGCCTTACAAATATTGCCATCTGCACTAATATTTCTTTCTAGATGTTTAAAAGATGTCATGTTGCTCCAAACAAAATGTCCATACTTTGAACCTCAGTCAGAATATTGTGGAACCACATGTGATATTATCTAGACCAGATAAAGTGAAGCAATTTAGAGCACCTGATTAGAGAAACCTCCAACGTCATCTGAAGCTTGATCTATCCCTGTTCCTGGGCCATATGGAGATGTGGCTGTAGCTGCACTGTCATGTACATTGCTTCAGAAGAGCCTTTCTGAGGGTACCTTTTTCCCATTCTCGAACAAATTCCATATTGCTTCCAATGTTTTTTAAACTTACCTCTCTCAGCCTTAAGAGTAGGCTTATTTCAGTCCTGCATTGCTACCATAAAAATTTCTTTTCAGATCCTTGCTGTTGTAATGCTGCTTTTTTTTTGTCCTAATTTCAAACCTTAATTTATTCATAGTCAATTTATACCCATTTGTTCTTGTGTCAGCATGGCCTTTAGCTCAAACAGTTGTTTCCCCTGTCTGATATTTACATCCTTGAAATGCTTGCAAAGAATGGGAGAGAAGACAGATGGCTATCGCTTAACCTGTAATTTGTATTAATTATAATAATTAATCAGGTTTTTTTGAGTTCAATATGGTGTGATTCAGCAGAATCCAGTATCCCGCTAAAACTCCGTATCAGAAAAGTTGATGGAAGATTTTGAGTTTGTAAATAAATCATATATACTAGTAGTAAATGTTTATTAACAATTCCTATTACAGAGCTGAAGCACAACAATTCTACCAAGTGAAAAAAGTGATAAAGTCAGTGTCTGTAGTGCTTTGCAGTTTGTCGTAAGGAAACCCCAGTGGGCCACAGAGGCTGCTGGCAAACAGTAACCACTGGGGCTCATTCAGGAAATCCTTCAAGGCTGTACCTGTGTTGCCACATCTTTGTGGCTCTTCTTCAAGTTCCAAGGGTCTCTATTCTCTCTGTTTTATCTTGTACGGAACCAAGTGCAATTTTTTAAATATAGGAAAAGTACTTTGCACATATTTATGCAGCACCAATAACAAGCAAATAAGAGCTAGTAAGTCCTTGTCATTCCCAGGACTACAGCTATTCTCTAGAGAGCTGGCCCAAGCATTTTTCCTAGTCTTCAGCAACTTGGATAAAACAGCCAAGGTTGATTGTGTGTTGATTGTCCTTAAAACTTTTATAGCCATTTAGGTTAAACATTTTTACATCCTAGCTGTGTTGATTTATTCATTACATTACTTCTGCTTTATGTGATCCTTGTTTCAGAGACACTGAAAAATCTTTTTAACTTCTGCTCATAAAATGTGCAGAACGGAGACAGTAGGACATGGGATCATCTTTGTTCCCATCTTCTGCTGTCAGAGGCACATGGAATTTCTCTGTATGCCCTTTATTGCGGTTATATCCTGCTACCCGCCTGTGTGAGATCAAAAGACTTCAGTGGTGTGGGAGTTTAATATTAATTTCTACTCTTGAAATGACCTGGGAAATGTTTGATATTGAGAGATTAATCTCATTGTGACCTTTGAAATTTGTAAAATTTTACTTCTGAGGGAAGATATGTACCTACAAATTGTACTCTCTGTTTCTGAATGAAAAGCACTACTTCCCTCACCCCATTTCTGTTTTCTTGTTTCGCTAAGCTTTAATCTTATATGCAATTTTCTGTGCAGACAAAGATACACATAGTGCTACTGTTTGAGATACTGTAGTAATAGCCTCCCTGTAGATATACTTTTGAGTAGCTCCACAGAAAAGAATTCAGTGCACCACTTCCTCAGGAAGCTTGCGATAAATTATGAATAGCTGCTACTCAGGCAGCACTGCTCATTCCAGGCACTGAGTCACCTAGGGATGGTGGAGTGGGAACTGTAACAATTATGAAATCTGCAGCTCTCTTCTGTTTGAATGCTTGCACGAGGACTTAGATTTTACATTTGAATGGTTCTCTTTGCCATGCTTTCCTGTTTTGTTTTGGGTTTTTTAATGCAATTGTCTCAAAAAAAAAGGCAAAACCAAAACAAACCAAAACAAAACCAAAACCAAACCAAACCAAACCAAGCCAAATGAAAAAAAACCCAAAAAATCCAAAACCCAAACCAAACCAAAAAAACCCCAAAACCAAACAAGAAAAAACTCCCCACACAACCAAAAACCAAACCAAACAAAAACCCCACCCCCCAAAACCCCCAAAACCAACAACAACAAAATAGAGCCAACC
>VZRM01008322.1:3520630-3732968 GCA_013397955.1 Grantiella picta
AAAAACCAAACCAAACCAACCAACCAACCAAAAAAATCTAGAAAAAAAATATAATAAGAAATTTGCACATGGGATAATACTGACCATAAATGAGGAATCAGAAAGGTTGAATTTGGCAGATGAAAACAACCTTCTGTGATTTCCTGATATTTTGGGTGTCTACCACGACATTAGCTGTGAAACTGCTGACAATCCTCCAGCACAGAAGGGAGTGTGGAGATTTGAAAATGAGACGTTTAATTACATGTTTCACAGATGTTAAATACTCCTTATTCTGTAAGTTTAATGGAAAGAGATGGTGTGAGGAAACTGAGTTGCAGAGAAAGCTCAGTTCTACACCAAATAGACACTAGGACATTCCTGTCAGGAAGATATAGCCCTTCCTCTTCTCCTACATCATTCCTCCCTCCTTTTCTGTTCATCCAATTTCTTCCCTGGATTCTTATCTCCAAAATTTCCAGACATTTTTATGCATAATCTCCCGCCCTTGCAATAGCTATCCTGTTCCTCACTGTCTCTCTTTGCTCTGTGTATTTTTTGCTTATAATAGACTTTATGCTTTCATTTCTAATAAAGATTGCATACATCTTCTGATTCTTTGTGTTCGTTTACTTCTGGCTTCTTAAGGCCTGGAGCTGTCTCAGGAGAGTGCATTCCTATCACCCAAAAGCCAGCTGGCTTTGGTAGGGTGAGGAGTACTCTGCTGCTATATAGAAGTAATGGGTATCTCATAGGTCTTCACATATGTCATGGACTTGGGCTGAATATCTTAACCTAGAGGCACTTCAGTGATCACTAAAGTGTTTGCCCCAAGATGCTGGAATGTCCCTTGACCCCAGCCTGAGTGAGAGGAAGAGCAGGAGCACAGCATGCAACAGGGCAGGATAGACTCTGACTCAGCTTAGCTGGCTCAAGTCCTCATCCTTCCTGTCATTAACAAGGGAACTAATCTGACACAGATCTTCTGGAAACTTCTTTCCTTTACACTGGTCTTCTGTGTGAGGTAATGGTATGGGAGCAAATACCCAGCTGGGAGGCTGGGACTTCTTGCCTCCACACAGGGCTTTGCTATGGCAGGTAACTCACATGGCTCCTTGTGCCTCTTACACTGTTGTGAAATTGAACACATTATTCACATACATAAGAGTTTTGATTTTTCCTCTTGAAAGATGTGAGGCCTTAGCCTAGTCGTGTGGTGTTGACATGCTCTACTTGTAAGCAAACAGCCTCATTTTTGGATGATTGATACAATAAAGCCTGAGGCAAACAGTCAGCACAGACCTCTTGGCAGAACATGGCTTTGTAGACAGAGAGGCATGTAAGGCAATGACTGCCGTATCACATAGGGTTCCTGCAGAAATTGGTCTCTGGGCTATTGGTTTCATGGTCCTTCCCAATGGAGTTGCTTGTTTAAGATTGGTCTTAGTCTGAAGAAAGTGCCAATACTGAGAGCACAAACTGGATAATCGCTTAGAGTAAGATCTTGCTCCTACCCTACTCCCAGCAGTATAAAACCACCAACCTTACTAACTTTTCCAGCAACAACTTACAAACTTTTAGGGAGTTTTGTTGCTGCTGGGTTTTTTGATTTGTTTTGTCATTATTTTTTTTTTTCCATATCACAGAGTTATCTCAAGAAGTCACATCCTATGCCAGTCAAGTTGCTCACTGCTCTAAGTCTAGCTACATGGCCCCTTTACCACCCAGATTGTTAACCTGCAGAGTAGGTGGTCCATCGAAGAATCTGTCTTCATTTACCAATGCCATATTTTCAGTTTGTACTGAATCTGTGGCAAAGAAAGTTTTCTGTTTCATTTTATTCCCAGCCACTCAAACCACACAGAAGAATGTGACTATATAGAGAAATGAAATGAAAAGAACTTAAATATTCTTATGGAAATAAGTTTCCTGCAATGATGGTGTGGTGGGATGACTCTGGCTGACTGTCAGGTGCCCACCAAAATGCTCTCTCACTCCCCCTCCTCAAAGGGTCAGGGAAAATCATATGAAAAACCCCTGAGTCAAGGTAAAGACTGATAAACTAGATGCTGCAGAGCGATTTTATACACCTGAGAATCACAGTACAGAGGAGAGATGCTTGCCTGTTGTTTTCTCCCTGTGCAGAGACGTCTCTTTTCTTTGAGGATGGTGTTACTAGACAATGGAGTGTGATGCCATTCCCAGCCATGGAAACCCATCTCATTCCAGCTGAGATACTCTAGGGTTTCTGAGGCCTATTCACAGCCCAGCAGGTATTCTGTGGCAATAACATGGGGCATGCAGACAGTGTCTGGAAGCCACAGTGCATCAAGGCAACTCAGATGATGACCAGGCCTATGTTTAGCAGTTGAAGCACTCCCCCTGTGTTTTCAGATCCATTTAAAAGAAAGGAAATGACATTTATTTTCCGTAAGTACAGAGAATGGTGAAAAATTTTGAGTCCAATGAAGCTTTTATCTATTAACAATTACTTATTGACGTACAAAGTTACACCTCATTGCGCAGAATGTGTTTTTTAATTATTTTTTGTTATCAATGCATTGGAAATGCTGCAGCTTCCTGTCTCAGCACATGTGCAGTCTAATACAAACAAGAATGTCTGTTGAGCATGACTCCTAAGGAAATCTGTGTTTGTAGTTTTGGGAAAAAAAGGCACTGCGCAAGCTGAAAAGAGTCGATATCCTGAGCAAGGAAACACACTGCACCAGGAGATTTTGGATTCAGTTCTTGACTGTGCCTCTGGGGACAACGGTAAGGCTTTGTGGAGGAGTGCAGAGCCACCTGCAAGCTTTCTTTTCAATGTCTGGTTTCTGGTTTATCTGGTCCCAAGGCTGGCCCTCCGCACAGGTCTGTACAGCCTGACTTCACTCCCTCCTCCCTTGCCATTGCCAGCAGCCGCGGTGACGTGAGTCCTTTCTGACACAGGGCTGCCCTGGCCTTGACTTTCTGTCTGACATTAACGTCCAGAGCACACTGTGGGAAAGGCTGGGTTGGCCTTGAGCCACAGAAGTCCCTCTGCTCCTGGCTGTCTGCCAGCAGAGAGCTGTTGTGTTCTCTTGTCATGGTGAGACAACTTCCATGGCAGTGTACTCTCCTGTAGGATGAGTGGAGATATTTTACTGAATTCCTTCATCTGAATTCATAGACTTTAATGGAAAAATATGTTAGGCATTTCAGTCAATTAATGTCCTTCCTCATGAATGCAAAGTACTTGCTTGTTGGTAAACAGAGCCACATCCTACTAGCTACTATAAAATGATGAACTGATCAAATTACAATGTTGGAAACTTCTTTTTGCCATATAACTCACTCTGGAACTGCTTGGGAAATAGTAAAGCCAATACAGATATTTTCCCCAAAATACTTCTAGAAATTAAAGGTTTCCACTTGTTGGGGAATTCAGGGCTATTATTTTTTTAAAACAAATATTAAAAAGTGTATTCACAGCACTTTTCAATATTGTATAACCTGCAAACATTGCAAAATATCTACAAGAATTGAGGGAATAATCTGCAAAGTGTCTGATTTTCTTTCTGCTTCAGTTTCACGCATTTCAAAAGAAAAGGATAGAAAAGAGAAGAAGAGGATGAAATCTGAATTACAGATGAAAAGGAAATTATCCCAAATGAATGCTGTTACATCAAAAATCTTGATGAGGACTAAGCTTCCTAGGGGGAACCAATAATCCATCATTAGTTTAATTAAAACCTTTTATGTCTAACTAAAACTTTCCTTGGTTCATTTACAATATTGCTAACACTGTTAACAACACAGTTAGGGCTGATGTATGCAAACTTTCTGGTACCTACCGCTTTTCCCTGCTGTTCTGCTCACCCATTCTCTTCCCTCCTCTTGCCTCTCACAAGAGTACAGTGAAGATTTTCAAGACACGATCAGCATCCCAAATTGTTTGCAGGGAGGAGTGTGACACTGGCCTTCTTCAGCCTGCGATCTGCTTGAATTCTCTTTATATGCTATCTAAAGCAAAATGTTGCTTCCTTTAACTCTAGCAATTCCCAATTTCGTGTTTTGCTTGCTTTTCTGTTCTGTTATCCTTTGAAAACATTTTACTGGACACACATGGCTGCACTCCTACAGCGCCCAGTAATTGGCCACTACCATTTGTGTTTGCAGGCCTGGGGTTTTGGGTATGTCTGTTGCTATACTACACTGCATTTTTATCCTGGGATCCTATTCCAGGCAGCTCACCCCACCCAGAATAACTACTTGTTATCATTACCTATTAGTTAGCAGCAAGCATTCATTGCACTGCGCCATTGCACACAGCTAAACTAAAGCTAAAACAATTTAGGACATAGCTGTGTGACCTCTAGACAATTGCTGCCACAGCTGCAACATGCTAAAATCAACTCAGGACGAGAGATTTGCAGTCAAGTCCAGAGAACTTGTATTGCTGGATTAATACAAAGCCTGTGGCCAGTAATGGCAAACTCATTTTTACTCAGCTTCGAGGCACAAATTTTGGCTAGGAAGTTCATGTGAAGGTGTTCTGAAAGTCAAGGATTTTTCTGAAGTACTTATGGAAACATTAAATTAGTCATACAAGTATACAATAGTTCATGAAAGAAACCTATAAACCTCGAAATTATGTAAATATACAGAGCTTTCATAAATTTATTCCTATAAGGTTTAAATATTAAGAAACATTTGTGGGTGGTCTGCTTTTGAAAGGCCTAATCTTGTCCAAGCTTCAGCTGTTAAGCCAGAAGATAGTATCTCATTACAACTGCTGATTGGAATTTTTATGGTCTAATCACTGACAGAAAATTTCATTATTGTAAGTGTAATAACTGAGTGTATTAATTGTCTGTCTCTTGACAAACTAAATTTAACCTTTAACCTAAATTTTAATTTCAGTGGTTGTCTAGACAATTTGATCTAATTTTGTGGTTTGTTCTAGATGTGTGAGCACCATTTGCCACATATGAACATTTCCGTTGATTCTGCTTTTGGCATCCTTTTTTTCTCTTTTAAGGATGTGGTAGGACATAATTTTCATGGTTTATCTAAACTTCGACAGACTTACAAAAACTCTAAGTGTGTTAGCATTCCCACATCATCTTTAGTATGCTTCATATGCAGTTTATGTTTTTTGTACTAACAGCAGTCTTTGACTCTTTAGTCAGTACAATTAGGATTTCTGAGATACTGAATTAGGATTGCAAAGTGCTCAGTATTTGTACCCATGAGCAGGGAAACCAAAAAACAGTATAAGCTCTGCAAGTCCTTGGCTGTCTAAATAGTAAGCCTTAACATGAGGAAGTCTTTCCAGTCTGATGCTGTAGAGGCCAAAACGAGTCCCCAGCAAGCCCAGGACATGAATGAAGTGCTCACTGAGCTACCCTGAGTAAATGACTCAGCATACAGAGTCCACCTGGCAGCCTCAAGATTCTGAAATGGTGGATTTTCAGGTGAATTTGTTTTCAAATATACGGTTACAAAAATGTCAGTAGAGACATCATTCTTTTGAGGTCTCAGGAGCCCTCCAGGAGGGTTCTGCATGTAAAGGCAAGTCTGTTTCTTGAAATGGTATTGGGAAATTACATTTTAATGCATCTGTATTGTTCCAGTTCTCTTGTTTCTATGAGACCTGTGGGAACACTGCTTCAGAGTGTAATTGTCCTTAAGCTTTTATGAATTGTTTTAAGAGACCATCAAATATCCAGCTACAACAGTTTTACACAACAGGAGTAACTTTACTGAGCAAAGTTTCTTGTCCTGATAAAAGTGACTGGCTCTTGTAAAAGCCCTGAGACTGAACTGTTGATCACTTTAGGAATAATTGCTTGACTTCTTTGATGGGAAGGGGGCATGGTTGAAAAGGAGATTCACGGTGTTATTTGATGCCAGCATTTTTTAAAAATATGTCAGTTGCATTTAATGACTTAAGACAGAGCAGATTCCAGAAAGTTTTCAAAAGTGGAGATTTATAGTACAATAAAATCACTTATGGATGAGCTTGTGCCAAGCACAGGTAAAATGATTTGTCTCTGACAATGTTTTAAAGTTTTTATGTCAACATATCTTGTGTTGGTGGGATGGATTTGAGTGAATAATTAGCCTTTCTTCTATTTGATGACCTGCATTGCTAAACACAGTTGGCTTGTACATGTTGCTGTTTCTGCTTAAGACTCTTATGGCTTGCTACAAAATAATGACAGGAAAATTATAAAGATAAAAATGTTTTGTTTTCTCCACCTATATACACAGATATAGCACTTCATGGATTTGAGCATCAGCCTGTGTGTCTCTCAATTTTCAATATTAAATTATCTACATAATTACATTACCTGTCATATCTATGCTGATCTGTCCATTACAAGTGGTTTTATTTCTGAGGACATATCAATTCCTACATAAAAAACAGGTTGCAAGAGATGAAGCTGGTAAACTGGAGTGCATTTTAAATGGGCTGCTGTCTTTGGTTGAGGACAGCACCATGGTATTGGTCAGTCCATAGTAAAGGAACAGTATTGATTTTCTTCTTAATGTTAAAGTCCCTCAAAGTAGCACTTGTCAATAAGTTTTTATCACTTTTAGCTAGCTAAATAAAGAGGTCCACTACATCTTACTCAACAATGATCCAGCATGGAG
Organism: Grantiella picta; assembly: GCA_013397955.1. Classification (NCBI taxonomy): domain Eukaryota; kingdom Metazoa; phylum Chordata; class Aves; order Passeriformes; family Meliphagidae; genus Grantiella; species Grantiella picta. The sequence continues at coordinate 3,527,246 of VZRM01008322.1, forward strand.
CCCTTGAGTGCATTTCTCAGTGATGCTTGGTTACCCTATGCATACAATAATCATAGAAATATAGAATCACAGAATGGTTTGGGTTGGAAGGGACCTTTAAAGGTCACACAGTTCCAACCTCCCTGCGTTGGGTAGAGACATCTCCAACTAGGTCAGGTTGCTCAGAACCCTGTCCAACCTGACCTTGAATGCTTCCAGGGATAGAGCACCCACAACCTCTATGGACAACCTATTCTAGTGTTACACCACCCTCACTGTAAAAAATTTCTTCCTTATATCTCTTCCAAATCTACCCTCCTTTAGTTTAAAGCCATTACTGTTGTGTCCTACTCCTAAGCAGAAGGGAGTACCCAAGATTTATAAATGCTCATGGTCAAAAAAGAAAGGCAAAAGCCAGAACCAAACAAATCTCAGTTTTATTAGCAAACTATGAGCTCAGCACGGAAACTGGTATATGTTTTGCTCCTATTTTCTAACAGTAAGAGTAATAAAAGAATAAAAGAAAAGAGATAAGAGGAGAGAGAGGGAGGGAGAGAGACAGACAGATCAGATTTTGGCATAGTGGAGAATAATAAGAAAGACTATCCTACGAGGGGAGTGGGTGCTGGTACAGTGAGTTTTGCATGAACTGTCACACATTTTACTGTATTTTTCATCAGAATAAAGGTGTGTATAGGTTTGTCTTCTGATCAGAAATGAACTGGGGTATCTTCCTCTTACATCAAACTAGCAGCAGTCTAATCACCAACCAAGCAAAATTACAAATATTTTTTAGATGAGAAGAATATGAATAGAAAATCATATGTAATGATATAACACGTTGAAGACATTATAACAAATTGAAGACATTGAGGATCTGTGGTGATAAATGAGAAAGGAAACTGTGCAAAATTAAATGTAAATGTATTGCCATCATAATAATTAAATTATAGCACTATAGCAGAAATATTCTCCTGAATCCTATAAATAAGAACTAACTTAAAAAAAATTAAATAACAGGGCCATTTTTTTTCTGCACATAGTTTCATCTCAACACTCTACTCTGTTTGCCTTCAAGAAAAAAATCAAACAAAAAACTGCCTTAGAAATTCAAGTTTGCATTACCTGTCATAGTAAGTGCCTCAGCTTGCCTGATGCTCCAGAGAAAGGGTTAAATCCTTCATTTATATGGTAAAAACAATAAATGGCCTTATTTAACATACACTGCAGCATATTAGCTTTATACTTTCGGTGGATAGTAAATACAGCTAACATAACCGGAGTGTCAGTCCTACACAGGGTTCTGTGGGAGCTCTGGGAATGAAACCTAGAAGAATGGCATTATTATTCTCAGTGGCAGTTGGAGTCTCCTGTCAGTTCAGGAGAATGCTGGGCTAAAATCTTCCTGCTAATGGATGAGTTAAACTCTTTGCATTGCTCAAATATTAAATCGCATAGCAGATGTTTGGTCGATCTGTGCCCTTTCCCCCACTTGCTCATACTTGCCCAACAGTACCATAAGCAATAGTTAGGCTGAGCTATATTTTGAAATCAGGTTATCACTCCAGTTTGTAGTTGCTCGGGAAAAATATATTTTGAAATTCAGGAATTTGAGGAAAATCTGTAATTTTGAATGCTATTCTTATAAGGGAAGGTCAGATTTCTAGGAAAATATCAGAATTTTTCCCTTGCAGTTTTCATATGTGTCCTCATTTAATTGGAAAACAAAGCCATCTTTTTATTTCATACAGTTAGGAGGACTACAGCTCTCCAAAATGAAACTTGGAGCTAAAGTATATGAAGGCTCACATTTATTTACTAAGCTAAATACTTGTACTTGCTCTTTTTTAATGTAGTATCATAAAAATCTTACTCAGTCCAAAAGTGTTCCTGCTTCTGTTTTTGTTAAGAACTGGGAAACACCTTAATCTTCTAAAAATGTACTGACCCTTAAACAAATTTTTAACATCATGCTGCTAGTATTATTTTTTCCCAAATATCAGTGTCATGCTTGCACTATGAAGAGATCTTTGTTTATTTATACATTCTTCCAGTCTAGCTGTTTGCTGCAATGGAAGTATTTAATTCATTTAGAGCTGTTCATTTGAAGTAAAAACACAAGACGGTCAGTGAAAAATCCAAAGTTTACTATTTTTTCCCACCTTGTGAAGGAAACGAGAAGTTAGAAAGGTTGTGAAGTTCTCATTATAAATATTGAAAGGCCATCGGGCCTTATATTTTCAAAGTTGTTTAGACAACCAAATGTTTGCTCAGTGTAACTACATGATTGTGTATATGCAAATCTAAGTGCCAAACTATCCTGAAATTTTGCTCAAGGATAGCTTTGGCTGAAATGTATTAAATTCTGTTAATTTACCTGTTATTCAAGAACAGATACAGGTAATAGTGTAAACATATTTTCACATGTGATGGATATTCCAGGAAAAAAAATTAAATTAATTTTAGGAAATGCAACAATTTTGTCTTGTTTTCTGTTCAAATGCAGCTTTCTGCCTAATAGTCTGAGACAATTCTTACAGTTGTGAACAAAGAATGTACCATTCTTCAGTCTCTAAAATCTTGATAAAAAAATAAAGTTTCTCACAACATGTGCCAACATATGCACTCTTAAAATAAATATATATGAAGAGAATATACAATTTTACTCAGCAAAAACATCAATTATGTCATATAAAGTTTCACTAGACTGGAAATAAGTATTTTTAGAGGCTATGCTGAAGAAAAAAACTGATTAAAATGATAGTTTAGTTCAATTGACCTGAGTCAATCTTCCCTAGTGACAGAAAACAGCTTCCTATAATTACCTATAAATATTAAATATGATCTAATATCTCATGCTTCTGTGTCTGAGGAACAAAAAACCAAAACAACAAAAAAACTACAAAAAAGCCCCCAAAACACAAGGCATTAGTAGGAAAAAATTATACTGAGTACCTTAGTGCAATTCTCACTTACACTGCAAATCAGGCTCTGATCATGCCTAGGGCATGACTAAATTTTAAATGGCCTTTTAGGATGTATATCTGGATTTTGGGAAGGCAGGTTTTTGGTTTTTTTTTTTTTTTTAAAGAGATTCTGCAGCAAATCAAGCATTGATAAAGGGGCCTAGTCTAAGTGCAATTAGTGTCTCTCATTCTAATTCTAGCCGTTGTAACTTCAGTGCCTGTAAGAGGAAAGTATTTCTCTCTTGCTTCTTCTTCTTCACCTGATGGAAAATGACAATGCCATATGCCAGTAAAATATGCTGAGACACATTTCAATATGTTGAAAAATACATGAGGCTTCAAGACTATTTCCAGATTCCATTAATATATTACATTTTTATTGCATAGTAATAATGGGCTGAACATTACACATGGAAGGAAGAGTGGCTATTTTTTATGAAATATGAAAAGGTGTGCACTTTGCTCAATACTTGTCTTCCTTTTTCAGAAGAAAAATTTTGGCTGAAGATCTCCAGCATGGAAGATAACCTGACTTTATTTTAACAGCCTTAGAAACCTCACACAAAGGAAACCAATTAGGGTAACTGGCTATTAATTAGAACAAGATCCAACTTTTACTATAATGACCATACTTGTTTTTCTCCCCCTGCATGAAGTTTTGTATCCACAGGGGGTGAAAATGTGCACATAAAATACTTGTGCTGTTTTCTTTAAAAGTGCCCCTTAAAGGCTGATGTGCTTCATAAGTTTCCCCAAAGTATTGAATATTGATGTTCAGTTCAGACTGGGACTTATTATGCTGAACATCAACTTGCCAAATCCTATTATAGTGAAAACCTTGAGATAATGGTTAATGGCACGAACTGAGAATGCTGTAGTGAAGCTAAATGATATGTGCTTGGAGAATGTAAGTGATTTAGGAACAATCTTGAAATTTTTAATCTTACACACAGTTTCTTAGAAGTGTGTTTACAGAGAACACTTTCCTTCTTTCAGCCTTGAGAGAAAAAAAAAAGAAAAAAGAAAAAAGCAATATCAAAATGAAACTGCTATTTTTAGATTGAGACTTTTATTTTCTCCAAAAGGGAAAAAGTGCAGTGAGTCATTCCTGCAGCTGGTGCTAAAGCTGGGTTAGTCACATGCCTGTGAACTTCTCGAATACAAACACCAAAAGGTTTCTGAAGGAGCTAAAACCAGAAGTTTACAAAATACATGATGGTCCGTGAGTTGTAGATATCATCTTTTCAAGTCACCTCTACCATCTTCTTCCATGTCCATGCTTTTAACCACTTCTCCCTGCATCTGTATCATTAGCTGTGCATTTCATCAAGCTGAATTGAGATTGGCTTACAAACAGTATCTTTAAGTAGTGCTTACACCCAGCATTATGTATTGTTCTGTAAACACTCTGTCACTGATCCCAACAAGTAAGGTAGTGTTCATCCTTTCTGCACATCTTCGATGGGCAGCAATTCTCTCTGGGATTATACTGAAAAGATATTTTTCCTTTTCAAGTCTTGAAATTCAGTTGGTCTTCTAATGAGCTCAGGAGGCTACAAACAGTGTGTTGCTCCTTAGAAGTGCTTCCAGACTACTCATAAAGCTGAGAGAAGGCTCATTGTAAAGAGCAAATAGCAGCTTAGTGAGCATGGCTGGCAAAGATGTCACCTGACAGTGAGTCAAATTGTCATAGAATCATAGAATCCTAGGGTGGTTTGGGTTTGAAGGCACCTTAAAAATCATCTAGTTCCAATCCCCCTCTTGGATTGTGGGCAGGGAACCCTCCCCTAGACCACATTGATCAGAGCTCCATTTAGCCTGGCCTTGAGCACTTCCAGGGATGGGTCAACCACAACTTGGCCAATCTGTTCCTGTGCCTCAACACTATCAGAGTAAGGAATTTTTTACTAATATCTAATCTAAATCTAATCTCTCAGTTTAAAGCCATTACCCTTTGTCCTGTTGCTATAGATTTTTTACAAAATCCCTCTCCAGCTCTCCACTAGGTACTGAAAGGCTGCTATAATGTCTCTCCCCAAAACCTTCTCTTCAGGCTAAACAGCTCCAGCTCTCTCAGCCTGTCTTCATGGGGCAAATGCTCCAGCCCTCTGATCATTTTTGTGGCCTCCTCTGGACTCCAACAGATCCACACCCTATCTGTGTTGAGGGGACCCAGAGCCAAAGGCAGCACTGCGGGTGGGGTCTCACAAGAGCAGAGCAGGACAAACACCTCCCTTGACCTGCTGGCCACTCTGCTTTTGATGCAGCTCAGGATATGTCCTTCCAGCCAAATGACTGTGAAAAATACAGTCATTGGCTACTAAGTGAGATTTTTTACCCCACTTCAATAGCTTTGCCACCACTTTTGCATGTAACTTATGCTCCATGGTTGGCCAGGAACGATCATGATTCGCATCACGTTGCCTCAGATTATATGATGAGGGGCAGCCTGACCCACAGCAGATAGCCCTGAGTACTTTCACATGTGTTGTCAGCTGGCAATGCTGGCATCTAAACTCACTGATGGCCAGGTCTTAGTTACATATAATTGCAAGCACAGGAAACTGAACAGTTGGTAATGTTTACCTGAAATGTTGAAATTGTTGTAAATGATGATAAATTGCAGCCAGGCAATGATGTGTGCAGTCTAAGTGACCCTGTCCCACAGAAAAAAAACCCCATGAAATCATTGGGGAAATGATTGTAATTCTAGCAATAATGAGGAGTGGTTGTTGAAAGGACTGAAGATGGTTATCTGGACTATCCTTTAGGCAGTTGTAACAGGGAAAAATTCCAGCCTAATATTCATTACTTGCATTTGCTTCACCCCTTCAATTCAGTATATTTTGCTATTTTCATTAGGAAGGGTCCAAAAGAACCTAGTTTGTTACAGCTGAGGAGGCGAGCAAAGCACTAAACTAAATGTATTCATATGTCAATAAAAGCCAATTTCATCAGTATTTTACTCCACAAGTCCATGCCTTGTTAATGCTTTATCTTAACCATGTGAAAGTTGTAGCTTGAAAAGTGTGATTATACTTTTTAGTAGAAATGGTGGAGAGACTCATGTGCACAAATTTACATTATAAACTTAACCTACTTCCATTCTGGCTGTTGTCATCAATTTCTTTCAAGTGTACACAGGTTTCAGCTGACCCACCTTTCCACAAGACCTTAACCTATTTTTAATTTTTTTTTTTTTTTAGGAAACTCACAAGTACCTAAATGCAGAAGAGTTGGTTAGATGTTTGCATTCCAATACTGGAGGAAGAATCTCTGAAATAATTCTTTATATACATTTCAGACACTATTCACGTAGTCCCTTTTCTATAGAAATTGAGAAAATGCATTCCACCTTGCTACTGGGACAGTGTGAACTTGAGAGGTGATAAGTTCTTCAGACTTTAACAGATATTGTTGAGTGATGTGTCAGAGTTCAAAACCTCTGACTGTCTCTTAGATTTGGCAGTGGCAAAACCAGTGGTTCTGAGTTGGCCAGAAACCTATCAAGATTAGGCAAGTTGTTTTATTGCACTATTTCAAAACTGTTCTCTTTCTCCCACCATATTTTCCCATTTCCTATACAAACACCACTCCAGTGACAAAACCTCAATTTATATTATAATGTAACATTTCTGCATCCCTGAAGCCTTCATTATCTTCAATAGCACCTTCCAGGTTTATGTGAAACTATTTGAGTACTGAGAAGGAGGTATTAGGAATGTGTTCACGATTGTAATTTCTTCTACTCTATTTAGGCAATATCATAGAATCATAGAATGATTTGGGTCAGAAGTGCCCTTATAAATCATCTAGTTTCAACTCCCCTGCCCTGGACAGGGACACATTCCACTAGATCAGGCTTCTTAAAGCCCCCTGCTAAGACCTCTTATAGTACTGAAAACTGGCAGACATTTAGTTATACATAAGCATGTCTTCTTTTCATATATGTAATTTGGAAATGCAATTCACCTTTGTTTTGTGCTACAGGCCATCTGTACACATTAAGTGTAGAACTGCTATATCAGTGTCCGGGTAATGTTGCTAGCCTTCAGCTTGCAATCCTGTTGGTTTATCACAAGAGTTTTACATCATCTAATACTATTCAGACAGAAGACCACTCCAGAATGTGTATGAACTCAAGGGGGATATAACACAGTAGTGTGATCTGTTGAAAAACTCTTAACAATAGTTTTCATACTGGATTCATCATTTGTCTGTTTGTGATGTTTGTTGACTATTTGTGCTAATGCAAGATGTAGCAGAATGGGTTTGTGACACTGTAAAGTCTTTGAAATTAGCCATTGCCAGATCAGTACATTCCAGTAAATCTGTAGTCATCAGTGATCAGCTATTGACACAGCTATTGCTCTAACACAGCCTATCAATACAGACCCAGTTTTACCAACATGCAGGACACTGCACTGTGCTGCATCTATCTTGGGCACCATCTAAGCCTACACAGCTGCTCACTGCCTGCCTGCCTGCCTATGCTGTAGCCAGGGTGTGAGGGGAAGAGCAGGGAGAGCAAGAGTGAGAAAACTTGTAGGTCAAGATGAAGACAGTTTAAAAATGAAGGAAAGAGAAAACCAAAGCAACACAGAACAACTAATGCCCAGGCAATCATTCGTCACCTCCCATGAGAAAAATAATGCTCAGCCACGCTGAGCAACAGCTACAGTGGGACACAACCCCTACACATGTTTTTTTATTTATTTCTGACCATGACATCATCTGGTATGGAATATCCCTTTGGCAAATTTGGGTTAGCTGACCCAGCTTTGTCCCCTCTCAAATTCTTGGCCACCCCCAACCTTATTGCCTGTGAGGACAAAATAACAAACAGAGAAGGCCTTGCTGCTGAGTAAGCACTGATCAGCAACAGCCAAAACACTGGTGTATAGTCAACACTGTTTTAGCCACAGATCCAAACCACAGAACATATGGGCCACTATAAAGATAATTAAGTCCATCTCAGCAGATCTAGTGCAAGTAAACAGTGTGCTTAGTGCCCAATCTATAGGAAAACAGACTTAAGTCTATAGACTCAAGTTCAGTGTATTGGGCTGCCAAACTTAATCTTACAGAAGGAAGTGCAGATAATTTCTTGGATGAATCCAGTTTGCTAGTTTTTTGCTAGTTATGTAGACAAGAGCTGATCAGAGTGCCCAGTGCCTCCTGGCAGACTCCTCGCCTGTGGAGAAAAGCATATATGTCCTGGGGAGTAGGAGAGAATCAACAGGAGCTGGTTTGTGCTCAAGTCTCCACACGTGGTGAGGTTAGGAAACAGTTGGATTATGCAATTTGTTCTGGGAACTAAAAAACATTGCTGAGTTTTGCGGTGCAGATGTAGTCCAAAAAACCCCTTATTTCATCTAGGACTGGCAGTGAATCAGCATAGATCCTGTGTTGGACTCAGATCTGGAGAAGAATCTCATCCACAAGCAGAACTTGAGTGGGATGCCTTCATTCACAAGGCATTTAACCACCCAAATACTTTCGGTGACCTAAATTCGGGTATTAACACTAGCCTCTAGCTGAAGCAAAATTTAGTTCTAAGTCTGTAAGAAGGGAAAGGAAAAGCAGATTCACAATCCTGAGGAGTCAGTGTAGTATGCTTAGACCTTGTTCTCTTATAACTAGACACAGCCCTGCCTTCCATTAGAAGTTCTGCAGGTCTGTATTCCCTTGAATCGACTTTCATTTCGAGAAGAATGAGCTGCTCCGGCAGCAGCTGCTGTGACTGTGAGCGTGTACAGTGCATTCTGCTAACAGAAGAGGAATTGTCTATTACTGGAAGTGTTGGAGGAACTCTGTTTCATTCTTGTGCACAATCTCTATGCAGCAGTGGACAGAGAACCATGCTTTGTGTTCATCAAGGCACTGCATGGTTTACTGAATTGTTTCTTACAGGCACCATCTGAATGCAAATCACAGCTCTGTTCATCTTAGGTGCTATAAAAATGGCAGAAAGTGTTGAAATTTATAAGCAACTGAATCTGCTATAAATGATGTGTGCTTTATTGCCTTTTGATGCACAGTTGCTGCAGTAAAATTTGCAGTCTTGTTATTTTATAGCATTTTACTATGCATATTAGAGCAGCATGCTCACACTGGCATAGTTAAGAGTTGCAGTTTCCATTACAAACCTGTTTTCAGCCATAAAGACTTGCTGCTCTAACAGTGTGTGAATTTTAGATCCACACTTCTTCCTTAGAAGCATCCAGATTGGCTAATTCCAGATAATTTGTGCATGAATGCCAGACACTTAGCTATTGTTGGAATTTGGATTAATTTTTGATCTTGCATTTAAAAATGCAAGTAGCTTTAATCTAAGCGAGGAAAACACTTGTTTACAGAAGCAGTTCTGGTTTAGCTAAGTGCCTCTTTTTCACTCTGTTTTCACAGAGAATTAAAGAGGCCCTACATGACCTAAAGTCATAATGACCCAATGTGGACCTGTATCAATGAGTCAGGCTGGTTCTTCAGTGAATCTTCTGCCTTAATGAAGAGCACAGATCCAGTTTTATTATGACCTGAGGTCCATGTAGACAGATGTTTCCCCAAAATGAGGGTTTTATAAATGTTTAATAAGGAAGAAATCCAGATAATATTTTTTAATACCCATGTTTCATTCATGTTACATTTTGCCTCTGGAGACTTCATTGCGCTATACAATGAAGTTTAAAAAAGGATGCATATAGACTGCTGGTTAGTTAATGGATAATATGGGATTTTATAGTAGCTTCTCTGCTTGGGTTGTTTGGTTTTGTTTAATGTTCCCACCACAAGCACTTTGAAAGAAGTTGTGGAAGTCAGAATTTCTTAAACAGTAAACCTAAATGTGGCTGTTATAGCTCTAGAAGACTACAGAGATGGGCATCTGTGCCCCATCAGTAAAAATCTGTGGAAAGTGTGTTGAGAAAAGAATGGAAGAAGTGTGGAGGTCCATGCCCCAAGACATGTTCAAATGCATGATCTCTCTTTGAAAGTCGAAGAGAAACCCTCACTCTTCCTGGGTACGTGGTGTTTGAAGATATGGGATATTTTTGGGCTAACTGGAACTCTCATAGAGTGGTATCTGTTGGCAATCTGCTGAAGTTAGAGGTTCACCAGAGGCAGCATCAAAAATGGGGCAAAATGTTCCACCGAGATGACAACTGAGGGTAAAAATGGAAAATAAGTAACTTGATATACTTGTCCATGAAGTCATACACTAACTGACTGAGTAGAAATTCATGTGCTCAGCTTCAGTATCTTCCCAAAATGCTACTGACTCTTAAGGAATACAAATCAGGGGCTGGTGCATGTACCAAAACACTCCTCTGGGCAGCTGTGTTCACATGTATTTATAAATGATGGAAGGGATTTATCTATAAAAATATCTGCCATGCGAGAACATTTCAGGCAAAAAAGAGGCACAAATCACATTCCCCATGCCTGCTGCTGAGCTGCTGTGTCACAGCAGACACTTCTACTTCCTTTGCAAAAAGCCTGGAAAGCAACACCAAGAGGCAACATTTCATTGCTTGAATGGCAATGGGACATATGGATGCATAAGGATTGCAATAAACTCACATCAAAGTCATTGTTTTAATGTTTAATTGGCCAAATGTTTCCTGAGCTGAGACAGGGGTGACACGGCTCTTGCGGATGTCCTCCACCCATGTGCAGAGCCCGTGTGCTGATCTGTAAAGTGGATCTTCATGTCCATCCTTACCCTGAACCTATGAGTATTCATTAGAAAGGACATGTTTTGTTCAATAAGAAAATCCTCTGCATTGTCTTCTGTGTAAGTCAGCTTCCCGTGGACTTCCCCTTGAGTTACAGCATTTCTGGGAGCTGCTGACAGCCCCTGCGGCAGAGTTAAGCTGAGCTGAGGACAGCTGAAAAATTGGGCAGTTTCCATCTGCACAGGCTCTTTATTGCATTTAAACTTTGCTCTAAATACTTTTCCCTTTTGAAAGGATGAATTAAGCAATGCTTTGTAGTGACAGAGGCACCTTCAAAATAAGCATTTACTGACAACGACAAGCATTTCGGCACCCACGTCTCAGGGTGACTTGCAGAAGGAGGTGTGGGTGGGATCACATGTCCTGACTTAACCTCTTCACCCAGCATTTCTTATCTGCCACTGGAGTAGGTGGATCAAGCAATCCTGCAGAAAGTCCTGCACAGGGTAGGCAGTACTGTGGGTAGCAGAGCTGAGCAGGAGTCACCCACCCCTCTCCACGCCATTATCCCTGTACCCTCAGGAATAAATAGTACCAGAAAGCATGCACGCAGTGCACTAAGGGGTCTGGGCATTTTCCATAAGATGGCTCTCACTGTCAGGATGTGCAGAAAGAGCCACAGTATTTAGCACTGTAAATTTTTTGTTCATCTGCCTACACAACTGATCTGTTTTTAATGACGCCTTCAGGAATCAAAGGTGGAACACAAACCTTGAGATTAGTGCAATTTCTTGCCGTTTCCAGTTGTTTTGCATGTAAAATTGTTAGGGGCAGTGACAGTCTTCATTGTGCTTGTGAAGTCCATGTGGAACTTATTTTCCAGCTACTCCAGCTGTGACCTGGCAATGACAATAACGTTGTTGATGTAGCAGCAGTGCTATAGCCGTGAAGGTCTAAGGATATAAACAGTGCAAGGTCTGGGGAGAGTGGTTACATCTTTTATCAGAGCTATTAGATTCAGCTAAAAGTACAGATAAGCTTCCAGGCATGCAAGACTCAATACCACTAACTGACATCTCTTTTCTGCATCTGTGAGTAACTAATAAAAATAAAAAAGGAATGCTCGCTGTGCAACCTTTCTCTTTTCTGTCAGAGGTTAGCGGTTCTTAAGGACACAGTTTGGCTCAGACAGACGGCAATCTAGAGCAAAAAAGTCTTGAGGGTTAAAGTGCTTTTCACTGTACACTGTGGGGCAAACCCTCAGTGACTGCTGCTCCCTGTCTGCACAAAAATCATCTGGGCAGGGGATGCTGGAATTCCCTCCAGCACAACTCAGGTGGAAAGATGTATCTGCTAATACAGCCTGGGCACTGTGGTATTGCCTTTGATACTGATGCTTTGGGATCAGCTTCCAGAGAGGTTAGTGTTCAAATCTGTGACTCTGGCTCTCCCACTGCCTACCTCAGGCTGTGGCATGGACAGGGGCAGCCCAGCATAAAGTTCTCTATTCTGCAACCCAATAGACTCCAGCTTCAAGATATTTCCACAGCTGTGATTTCTGCAGCATGCATTTATTCAGTTGCCATCAGTTCTCTGGTTCTTCTACAGGACTCAGGTGTAGTCCTGCATAAAAATCCCATGCTTGGATCCTGTTTTTCATGAAAAAAAATTAAAGCTATCTAAACACCATCATGAATACAAAGCCTTGTATGCACTTAATGCTCTAGAGAAATACGATTTCATTGTTTGCTTTATGATATCTGTTTTTAAAGAAACAATGTAAAAATGATGCTGTTGCATAAATGCACTGCTTGGAAGTAAATCCCTTAGTGGTAAAATATCTCTTCCTAAAAGCACAGATGAGTTAAACTTACCTCTGTACCCAAGATAAATTGCTGCAATGATTTATAACTGCTCAGGAGCCACTTTGCACATGGTGCTACTAAACCATCAATTACAGACAAGTCAGCATGGACTGAAATTTTTCTGAATTTGGAAAAAGGATGAAAAAATACCAAGGGAGTATTATGACAGTGGCACAGGAAGAAAATTGAGTAAATTAAAAGTAACAAGGGCCATGGAATTTACAAAGAGGAACTGCTCCATAGTGTCTGGCTTCTTACAGTAATTGAGAGTGTAGTCTTGCAATTCTAGTCTGACTGGACATGGTTTTCTAAGAACATAAAGTGAAAGTAAAAGCTTGAGGAAAAATGTGCTCAATCTGGGAGTAAGCAAAATCTTTAATCAGGGTGGGTAGCAGTGCCTGCAGTTACGAGGGCTCTAGGGCACCATAAAGACTCAGACATCTGGTCCCTTGGGGTTTTTATTATTTCACTTTCCCAGGCATCAGTGTTTTTTTAATTTGGTTTGGCTTTTCACATATATATGTGTGTATATATATATATACAATTATATATATATAATTTTTTCCTGTACCGTTGGCTTAATACGTGTTCTGTTGGACAATATCTCACAATGAATTTTGCCAAAGTGGAAGAGATCATTCCTATTTACTTCTGTGCTTGCCTACCACTTTTAGTATGCTAGGGCAGAAGTGATAAAGCAACTGTAGGCAAGAGTTTAATAAATACAGGGATTTCCTTGCTAAATACATAGACAAAGCATAAAACTTTACTCTAGCTTTACAGATAAATGCAAACTAAAATCCTAGATCCAAACACCCTTCAATTTTGAGAAAATTTAGACCTCAAATTAAATTTTCAGATCTAGTTTAAGATTTTCTAGGGCAGGAAGAGATGTTTTAGGCTGGAAAAATATTGCTGCAGAGATTGTGGCTTCAGATTTGCACAGTAGCTGAGCCAGAAGCTTTCAGGATTTCCATTTAGGATTTTCCTGAGTGCATTCCCCTAAATGCTACTTTAGGTGCCTGACAGGTTTTTTTGAGTTTCTGGCCATCAGATATATCTGAAAACCTTATGCAGTCCCTGTTCAGCCAGAAGGATTTCTAAAAAAGTTGTTGGTAAGAATAGATTCTTATCTTTTAGATAGGTCAGTCATTGAAAAGAAAAATGTAATTTGTGGCAAGTTTATGGCAGGAGGAAATGTACTGTTTATCAAGTTTGAAATGCTTTTCACATTAGGTAATGATATAATTTAGGCAGCATTTCCAATTAGTTATGGGGGTATGCTATAAAGAGACATTTGAAAAAAAAGAAAGAAAAGTTACGAGATTAAATGTCTGGAAAAATAATTCCTAAAAGTTCATTAGGCTGTGATAAAACATCCCATGCATAACAGTGGCTAGTTCTTTGGTAAAATAAAAGCAGTCTCAGGAAAGTATTGCAAAATACACTTTAGGGAACAATTTTACAGTGACCACAAAAATGGAGTAGGTGAACTAATAGGTCTTTTTCATCCCCATGTCCTAAGAGTGTGGTTGGTTGAAGAAAATTTGTGTATTTAACCTCCATCTCACGAGTCTGAGAATGCTGTAGCAAAATCTATGTAGTCATTAAAATGTATACAAAGGTATAATGGATTCTAAATTTAAATGCAAAGAAATCCCCAAAACACCTGGGTAAAAATTTATACTTGTGCACCATGTTAAAAAGTCCTGATCATCGTATGACTTATAGGGTAACTTCAAGAAGCTTCTGGCATTTTGCTGGGGAGTCATTTCCAGCAGCCATTTAGAAATCTTTATTAACTAATAGCAATTCTCATTGCAACTGACCTAAACCAGCGCCTTTTTAATGCTCTGCTGACTGTTTTAATTGGCACCTTTAGAGCTGTGGGCTCAACAGAAGGAAATAGTTTAAATGTCACTCAGGTTTACATCTTCGTCAGGGCACCTCAGGTAACAAATTGACTGGTGTCTGAGCAAATTAGGTGATTTGTTAGTGTATGCAAGGCTGCCTTGATTGTGGTAAGGATAAGAATGGCCTTTGTCCTGTTTTTGTCTGGCATAAAGTTAATTTTCTTCATAGTAGCAAACTCCACCCCACGAGCAAGAAGGCCGGGGGTGCACAAGGATTTGGGAGGGGACACAGCTAGGACAGCTGACCCCAACTGACCTGAGGGATATTCCACACCACAGGTCGTCATGCTCACCAAATAAAGCTGAGGGAAGCAGAGGGAAGAAGCAGGATGAATGGAGTTCAGAGTGATGGAGTTTGTCTTCTGAAGTCACCACTACAAGAGATGGAACCCTGGTTTCCTGGAGGTGGCTGAACACCCTCTTGCTCATGGAGAGTGGTGTATTAATTCCTTGGTTTACTTTGCTTCTCTTACCTATTAAACTGTCTTCATTTCAACCCACAAGTTTTCTTGCTTTTTTCTGCTGGTTCTCCATGTCACTGGGTGGGAGGGTGTGAACAAGTAGCTGTGTGGGGCTGAGTTGTCAGCTGAGTTTTGACCAGAACACCCTGAACTGCATCCATGCTGGTGTGAGTAGTTTTGAGTTTGTCTGGCTAACAGGTTAACTGCTCCTTTTGCCATCCCCCTATTTTATCAAAGTTCCTCCATTAGGCTCTGTCCATAGCTGATGCCTTCAACTGGCTGTGCAAAAGACCTCTGTGTTTATACTGCACAGCAATAGCTGAGCTACAGAGGTTATTGCCAGGGTACACCAGCAAGGCTTACTTGCACTTGATTCTCTCGTCCAAAGAAATTGGAAAGGACGTGTTGACGAGCTTTGAGGCCACCTTGATTGCTTCACTGCTTTTTGTAATGGAGCACGTGGCCCTGTTGGGCAAACATCTCATGCAGACACTTGATTCTAGTGTCTGCATTTTCCATTGGGTCTCCTTGTTATCATGTCTCAGTTTCACCTTGGCAGTGTTCAGGTTGAGGGAAAGACATGCCTTCCTGGCTGGAGACCACGCAGACAGAGCTGGGCTAGGCTCAATCCTTTGCACCAAAACTCAGCAGCTCAGGCAATTTCCCCTGTTGTCAATGGGTCTAACCAGTGCAACTGGCAGGTTCATTACCTTCCAAATATTGGGTCCTGTAGGACTTCTTTAAGTGATGCATCAGGAGAATCAGGAAGCGCAACATACATATTCACAGAGGTTTGAGACTCTGGAGGGCTCTTGCAGTTGAGAATAGCCAAACACCATTTTGGTGTTGATGTCAGCAATAGCTATCCAGCAACCCAGGGAATTTTTCACAATAATGAGACCAAGGAAAAGGTGAGCTACACGATAGCTCAGTCAGAGAGTTCACACAGTTAAAACAATGGTCCTCCACTTTCCTAACATATTTAACATAGGATAAACAGCTGAGCTTGCCCCTGCTATGCCTTGGTCTGGCATGCCAAAATGACACACGTGCCCTGCTCAAGAACAAAACTCGTTACAATCATCCTCACAGGAAGCTTTACCCCATGAGAAGCAGGACGGAAATTAGTATAATTGTGACAATAGTTGTTATAAACAATATAGTTCCCATCTGGGAAATGAAGCCTTCATGAGGGGAGGCACTATGCATTAAAAATAGCAGGAATGAAGCAGATCTGTCTTGCAAGACCACCAGCCCTATGTGAGCTACATTGGAAATTCCCCAAGCTTCCATTTGCCTTTGGTTTCTGTGCTTCAGTTGGAAAAAAAATAATGGCTTTTAGATTATTATTCAGACTTCAGGACATATCAGGCTTGAGTGCTTTGTGATCTATGTCCATGATAAACCTATGTATTTACCACAGATCTGGGCAAAAAAGGCTGTTTCTTAACACTTGGTGCCCTTTTTGTTATATAAAACATGCAAGGACATTCAAAGGGAGATATTCCTTAAAGTTTTTAGGTTTAATTCTCAATGTCAGGGAACTTCTGGTGCTCATTTTGTGCTTGCCTTTCTGTCATACATCAGCAGGGGAAACTCTGCGTCTCCTCATTGTACCTAAACCAGAAATTTGGTAACACTTTAATTCACATTCCAATCTGATGACTAGTCTTTAGTTTTCAGTTTTTCCCATTGGTACACTTGACCTCTGGCTTGAGGAGTCAGTAGCAGGATGCCCCTCCTTTCATGCTGCAGTTCATTCTGTTAATAATTTTTGTCTATCTGTTCTATGTACTTGTTCTCAAAAAGACTGTGGTGGGTGTATTTATTTTTAGAAGTAAACAGTGACAAATATTCCCATATGGAGAATAATAAAAAAGTTGCTTCAGTTGAACCTTAAGTTTGACTCACAAGGAAACAGAATTTTTCCATACTTTGAACTTCTAAAGTAGAAAATTAGAAGACAGTTTAAGATAGCACTGAAGAGGATTTTAAATGGCTGCTGCGTCTGCCAGGCATCTAATTATCCATGACTTTTCTCTGGGAAATTTTAGGTTCCTGACTGGTCTTTAGTACAGTTAAAAATCTCTTCTTGCCTGGTCCTGTGCTGTACATACCATATGGAAATAATTCTGATTATGCCAGAGGTGCTTTACTTAGGTCAGCCTGAATGCAGCCAGCTCCAAGGAGCACTCCCTGGTAGCACATTTCTGTAAAGCATTAAAGACAGCAATGAATCCCTCACAGAAGCCCATATAAGACAACACTGCTGCTTGAATAGCAAAATGAGCGAGGTTATTACTTTGAGGAGGCAATGGAAGTTGGCACTACAGTGTGTCAGAGTGAGGTTAAGTGATCTAAAGACTGCAGGCCTATTTAATTAAGTAAATAGATGATCAATCACAAAGAATAACAGTCTTAAATAATAGGTTTATAACCCTTGCAGTCTTTTTCCATGGATTCTAGTGCTGTCCTATTTTCATTATGCAGAACTGGAGATTTTCACTTAGGAATCAATTCTCTGCAGGACGGTGGTTACAGGCTCCTGGCAATTGAGGGAAAAACATGGCCAGATGCTCAGAATAGGCTTGACACTTCAAACTAAGAGATAGATACAGTACCACCAGTCCCAAGTGTGCCAAGCTCATGGGTGATTTTGAAATTTTAAGTTGCAGAAGGCAACAAATATCCTCAGGACTTCACTTTGTGTTCTGAATGATATAACTGCTTAATTTGTATTTTTAATATTAAAGGTTGAAGTTTGCTTTATATGTTTTTTACCAAAATCTGAACTTCTGCTATAAATGTATAGCTCTTGTAGCTCATTTCAAATTAAAGCACTAAACAGCAGCCTCTGAGATATGATCATGAGGGTTAGCAAGACAGTGAGCTGCTAATAAATTCCAGGGAGGAGACACAACAATAAATTGAAGCTGATAGGAGCCATTTTTTTTAATGGAGATGCCTGAGATCTGATGCTAAATTCTGAAGTCTTCTACTGATTTATTGTAACTTGTGTACAACCTACAAATGCTTTTCCCCTGCATCCACCTATGCCACCTCTTCCATGGTTATGGTTATCCAGAGATCTGAGAAGGTGACTGGAGCTCCTCCACCTACTGGTGTGCCCCGTTGTTTCTTCTTGTGTGGGGATGGAAATTAAATTCATCATGAAATTAAAACTTGATAGCAATGACATTGTAAAAAATCAGGCCTCAGACACATATCTGGTGATCATAAGACGGCAGAAAATTTGCCCTAAGACCTTTGTTTACAAAAAGAATTAAAAATATGTGTAGATAATCCTCAGTAGCTGTTTGGGGTGTTTTGGTTTTGGTTTCTTAATTTTTTAATCCAAAGAAGGGAACTTCTTATAATTTTTGATTAGCCTTCTCTGCTGTTCATCCAGTCTCAGTCTAGTATTAAAGAAACTTTCTAACTCTAAACTGCTTTGCTAAAGGTTGTTCTTCCCGGTCCTGTTCCAAGCAATATTGGAGAACTACTTGTTCTTCTGTAAGACATGCTACCAGACCTGCAATATTGCTGGTTTAGTCAAAGCAAATCTTAAACTTCCCATCTAGGTATCTGAAACTCTTCTTTTTGCCTTCCTGTCTATGCCACATCTGCACTTCATCTCAATGGCCCTTAAACTGTGATGTGGGAAAGGGGGCACAAACCTCCTCCCTGTTGCAAATTGTGCAGGAAAGTTTTCTTTCTGAGGGTCCATGTGTCACTCCTATTGTTGAATTTAGGGGAGACATTTCAAAATGCATGACATGCATCCTGGGCGATTATTGCCAGAACCAAATGTATAATCAGTTGCTGCCTAACATAAGGAAAACAAAGATGGGTCTTTGTCTTTTATGAAATTTACATACAAAGTCTGATAAAAATGCATTTAAGTCCCAGCTTGATAACAGCACAAAGGCTGCAAATGTTTCACAAACTTAAAATTCTTGTAAGTAAAGGGTTTTTTGCTAAAGTGCAAAGCTGTTCAAGATGCCAGCCTATAAAACTCCAGCTAACCTAAACATTTTACATTAAACTATTCAAATTGACTCAGTTGTCTCTGGCATGGCTTGCTTAGAAGCTGTATGGGTTAAGTAGCCTGACAAGTAATACTTCTGGAAAGGTTTTCCATTTTTTCTCCTAGGTCATGGCATACTGGGGGTGGAAAAAAAAAGAAAAAGGTATTGGCTGAACACTATGCAACTTCAAAGCTTAAGAAATACAGTTCTGTAGAGAGAATAAAGGCAGTAGGGGCAGCTTCTGTTTAATCGAAGCTGACTTTTCTCTCTCTGTTGTACAGCACACCTGATCCTGAGAAAAGCTGAACTTTCATCCTCTCCTGTTCCTGGGAGAATTAATGGAAGGTGTCCTGTTGTACTGTGAGTTATTGTGAGCTTCGACTGTATTGCTCCAAATTAACTGGCACTGAAAACACTGTTGATCCCTGGTATCCCAGAAGGGTTATACTGCTGTGTCCTCTTCATCTACATTTTATCTTGGACTAAGCCTCTGTTTTCATCTCTCAGTAAATATCTAAACTCCCATCTGCTGTGAAATGCAAGAAAATAAACATTGATCTACCTGAATCATGACATATTTTTTAGAGAATGATTGTTCTAAAATGGAAGGAAAGGCACTTTGCTTTTACCCTGATATTACCAATACCTGACTTTGGAAGGTCTTATTGCTCAGATCACCAGTCAAGCCTGAGTATCTCCCAAAGCAGGATGCTTGCAGGTAATCAAGAAATTAATTAGAATGCTATTAGAGAAACATTCTAACTTTAACCTCTTTTCTGAGGTGATAAATAAAACACAGAACTTTAGAGTCCTTTTTAAAGTATGTAAATGGGAGAAAATATAAAAGAGAAATGTGTGAGAACAGGAAGACAAAAGTTTATGAATATTTAGTATTTTATCAGTTCTTCATCTGTCTTTCCAGGGTCCCATTTGTCTTTCTGCTTTTTGGATATTTAATATTCTTGGATAAACTATTTTTGGATTACATTTTGGGGAAGAAGAAGGTTGCATTTTTGTCAGCTGATCAAGCTCCATGGCCACTGTGCTGTTTCTGAGCTGAATCCTAAGCAGGAAGAAGCATCAAAACTTTAGACACTGGTAAAATCTGTGGTAATCTCAGTTTTTGGGATCAAATCTCATGGGAGCTGAAAAAGGGAAGGGGGAAGGGAGAAGAACATCTGCTCTTGTTTATACTTAATCATGGTCTAAATGTCTGCTCTTCTACGGGGCTCTTTTGGGCTGTTTCCCGTGGCATGGGTTATTCAGAAGTAGACAGCACACAACATAATTTTAATTCCTAATTTATCCAGTCAGCCACTAAGTTTTCCAATCTCTATTTTTAAAAACCTTCAACACTCTCACTAATTAGGAGTGCCTTCTACCTCCAGCTGTTAATGGGCACAAACATGGCCAATTTGAAATATGTCTAATCAGAGCACTGCCTGATTCTGTCCTCATACAACAGCTATTACCCTAAGGGACAAATTATGTTTTCAGTTGCACACACTCATCCTATTCAGCAGCAGCTAGGAAGTTCATCCATTAGAGGGAAAATATATATTGCAATTAGCTGCACGGGTTACTTATTTATTCCTTTTTTCTTAACCTTTATTTATTTTGCATTTATTTATTTATTGTGGATTTGTTTTGTAGCTTATTTTTTACTCTAGGAGTGCTACTTTCTTTAAGATACTCTTCTTTATATTTGTGCGTAAGCCTACAAAGAACCTTGAAAAAACCCACTCTCTTTAAATATCTTTCACAGAACATACTCACAGGAACTCCAGCTACTCTGCAGTTTATTGACAGTTGAAGTTTATTGACAGTTTATTGACAGTTTTATTTATGTTGTGTTTATTGACAGTTGAAGTTTGATAATCTCTCCAGTATGATCATAAGCTGCATGTCCTCTGTCAGAAAATTGTTCACCATCTCTTGTGGAGGTGCAGGTTAAGCTTCACACACTACTTAGGCAGAGAATAGAGATGGCTTTTAGAGATGGTGGATTGTCTTCAGCCCATGGTTCCTGCATGTGTTGTGGTTAAATGGCACTTTGCAGCAGCAGAAGGATGTATTTTGAAGCTAGGAGAAAGAAATAAAAGCATCAGGGCTTAGCTGTGGGAGGAGGTGGGGAAGGAGGGTTTGAAGCATTTGTGGTCCAAGCAAAGGCGCTGGATGTTTTTATCCCTAAGTTGTTATCCCTAAGTTTAGGAGGATAGAGAGGAAAAGGCAGGGTTGTCTCAAGTGTTTTCATCTATACTAATGCAAGAATTCCCTTTTCACCTCTTGTCTCAGTGTCTTCTGCTACTCCTTTGCTTGTTTGCTGAAATTTATAATGCCTTTTCAGAGGAAGGGAATGAGAAAATCAGTGCTTGGAATTTTAATTTCTAGCAAGTCTGAAGTTGATTTCAAAAGACCTGGCATTAATGTGACAAAAGTTGTGGAAAATAAAGGGCAAACTGCTTATCAGTCAACTTAGAGCTATGTTCAGTGAAAACCAGAAAGCTGAATGTAAACCACTCACCCCAAAGGTGACAAGTAACTGACACTTAACAGGCATTTAACTTCCATGTTCACTTTTGTCTAGCTTTTGCCCCTACTGTTTTCTGAATACTAATTTATCTCTTGTATCCCCAAATTCAGCTTCCTATTCAGTGTGTTATGCTCTCTCTTCAGTGCAGGATCCACAGGTAATTTGAGGGTCATACTCAGGTTAAAGACAGTTGTATTTTAGCTTCGAAGGTGTTGGTAGATCAGATGAGGTAGCAGCTTTTATAGAAATACCTGGTTCCAGAGACATCTACAACTGGACCCAGCAGGCAATCTCTATGAGATAATATATGTCTGGACATGTAATGGTCCTGTGCCTCACTGGATATCAAACCCCATCTGGGTACCCAGCTCTGTGACTGTTACCTAAGTGTATAATGTGTCTTGCAAAGCTGGAACAGAGGAACAAAATGTTTGTTAAATTTGGTGGGAGGATAGGGGAGACATGTATTATTACTAGGTAATCCTGCTCTGCCTTATAGGAATATACCAGGATTTCTAAATATTCCTGTCTGTCATGATCTTTTCCAAACTAATAGCATTACCAAGAATTTCATAGAAGTCTTGCTGGTACTGTGAAAGCTGTTAAAAATATTGGACTTTGGATGATTTACCTTCTAGACGAAAGGTTTGCATTGTCTGAAATGCATATAAAATTTATTCTGCACATTCAGCCATCTGAATGCTTTCAAGTCTTTTTAATACGTAAAATGCAGTCAATCCCAAGATGGCTTGGCATGTAGGCAGAACTGCTGCTACCTGGATGGATCAGTGATAGATTACACACAATCTGGAGTAACTATTCACAGTCTCTAGATGAAGATGAAGAGAGCAGCTGCTCTCTGCCTCATGTCTGCAGGAAAGAAATAGATTTGAACTGGTAAAGGAGGAAAGACTGTGGTCTGAGCTGGTCTAGCATCTCAGCTCAATGTTTGGAAGGGATTTTTAAGATGACTTAAGGTGGGTCATAGCCTTTATTATCAGTGTTGCTTGTCAGGAAAAGTTACCTGCATCCTGATGGGGAAGGAAGAACAGGCAGGCAAGCAACAACAGCATTAAAATGCAAAGTGTATTTAGCATAAGCTGTCAGATAGTGAAATACTGCTCTGTTGTTGCTCCTGACTGCAATTCCCCTTGCCATGAATTTGTATTCTAGCTTGCAAATTAATCTATTAGTTATATTTCTGCCAACACAAGAACACAGTTAATGCAGCTAATATACATTATAGTAATTTTTTTGCTCTTTAGGAATCATAGAATTTTTGGAAATTTCAACCAATTAATGTTTGATCTTTTTTCCCTCCTCAACTTCAATAGGTGACCCTAAACCTTCATAAATGAATATATAAGCATGTTAATATTTGCAGATAGAAAAAGCTCTGCTCAGGATTTTTGGTTAAGAAAACATTTTCTTACTAGGAAAGAAATAATGTAAGTTACTTTTTTTTTTCCCAAGGCAACTGCCACTGAACAGAGCTTTTTACAGAATATCAAGAACAATTTGGGAAATAATCAATTTTCACTTGCTTGCAATAAAGCAGCCCAGAAGAAACTGCCCGGACTTTTGTCCTAATCCAAAGTTCAAAGAAAAATCTCGAGGATCTTTTAATTCTATATTGTAGTTTCTGCTGGCTACTGATGTGCAGTGAGGTTTGCATTTTGTGGCTCATTACAGAACCCATTAAAGCTACGGAAACCGTTAAAAGCCTCTTGGCCCAGGGAAGGGAACACAGCAATTGCAGCAGGTACAGCTCACACCGAAACTCCTGTGAATGCTTACATTTATTGTGACCCAGACCAGCCATGGTGAAAAATGCTTTCTTCCATTTGTTGGTGGTCCTAGGTTTTTCTGCAGAGAGGAAAAGTCCAGTGTAAAATCTGCACCACATGCATGCATAAAGTCTCCTTAATAATTCCTCCAGCTCAAGGATCAGGTATTTCTGTTTTCTGTCAGTGCTCAATTCCCACTGAACTGGTATCTTAAGGTTTCTCATGCTGTTTGGTTAAGCATCTTAAGAGTCTTAAGGGATCTTAAGATTTTTCTTGCTGCTACAAGGCTTTTAAAGTGCCTTGCACTTTCACTGTGATATATAACTGAGCAGAAATAGGAATTTAATTTCTTAATTTAAAAATATGATGATCTGTGGTTGAAACTAGAAACACTTACAGCTTATGAGACAGATAGCTCTTCTAAGATTCCAATTTAACTTCCATGAATGAAAAAAGCATAAAGATTGTGGGGAATTACCTGTATTAAACATGGACTCCACCTCACCCCGTCTCTGTATGAAAGCTGAATATCTAGTCTGAACTAATTATGGGCCTCCCTTGACAACTAATGGGGACAATGACATCTTCCTGCTAGAACAGAGACCTTTACCTAAATGAGATACCTTTCATAGTATAAGATAAAATGCTATATGAAGATTCTTATTTCTCTCTGGTGATATAGGTTAGATGGTAACTCCAATTAGATATTTAACTCTTAGCCCACAGAAATTAACTGTGATAAATCCATTCGTGAATATTTGCATGTTTTATGTTCTGTTTTAAACTGAAGTAGTAAACAAGGTGATTTGATACTGACTCTTGACTAACCGGAAATGATTTCTTTATCTGAGGTTATAACTTTTCATTTTTGGCATGTGAGTGTAAAGGCTTTGAAGCAAACAAAAGAAAGTGAAAGATTTTCTAAGTGCATGTTTTGTTTCCTTGCTTTGGTCATTTATATTATAATTTTAAATGGAAAAAACCAATGAAAACTTGTCCTTTTTATGGGTTTAATAGTTAAATATTAAAAAATCAAAATCTATCAAAATCAGATTAAAATCCTATAACTGTAATTCAACTAAATAAATTGGAATATTGCATTCCTCCAGACTAAGATAACTGAAGTTTAATCAATGAATTGATGAATTAACCATAGTATGTAATTAAGTCGATTATTATTCACGGGTATTGGACAACAGTTAAGATCCACTTAATGAAAATCTTCTACATATAAGTGATTCTTACAAATGATCAATTATAGAAATAAAAATTATGTAACCCGATTCCCTTACTGTCCTCTGTGTGGAAGGAAGAAGCCTCAATGCTCCTGTTCATTATGGGATTTACACAGTTAACTCTTGCTCCTTGTGTCAATATAGCACAATGCTAACCTTTATTTTAAGGATTGTGTGTCAGATTTCTATTTGCCCTGATTAGTGTATTGACTTAGACTGATATGTGGTTTGTGAAATGGTGTTTGCCAAAAATAAGGATCTTCTGGTGCATTTGCTGAATACACAAGGGCAGACAGTTGCACCACTACAGATACTTTGGAGAATATCAGAACAGTATTTATAGGCAGAGGTAATATGTTTATTAAACAATATTGCTTGAAGAATGTGCCAGGCTTTCAGATGGACAAGTCTCTTTCCAGATCTGATGCAGAAATAAGGAATTTAAAAACCAACACTCAGAGGAATACATTAGATGAGACATAGTCAAATGAGAGCAGTTGGTACTTGTGGAGATGGAAGGAGCAGAGAGTGGGAGAGAGTAGAAAGGCATTTAATGTCTGCAGTAAAGAGACATCCACAACTCAGGATCCTGCAATTGTCTGTATTCTAAAACCATGCTTGGTGGCTATTTTCCCTGCACTCCTTGGTCTTGTGTATTTTTATTACCTCAGAATGTCTTTAAAAAATCACTTTAACAGAAACAACAAAGATCCTTGCTTATTTGGATCTGATAAAGGATTGTGTTTCATGGTAAACAGATTTTACAGGAACAGTAGTCCACAAAATTCAAAGTACTTTAAAAGAAAATTTAAAACTCATATGAACTGGTTCTTACCCAATCTATACCCAAATTTAACAATATTAATTTAAATAGGAACAAGACAAAAGATTATTCAATGAAATAGAATGTACTTTACAGGTATTCATGGAAAGTACATTCCTTCTCAACAATTTGAACACTATGGAAAGAACGCTACCAACTGGAAAAAAAATATCTAATTGTTTATCATCTATTTACACACGGGAAATCTGTGAATAACATGTAAAAATTATGGATAATAATACTTGTACAGTCCTTGTCCTGGGTCCTTAGTTTGTGTCAGGGTCTTTGTCTTAACAGCTGGTCTGTCTTAACAGACCTATGAAAGTCTTTGAACATAGATAAGAGGAAGTATTTTGCTGATACTGCAAGACAGCAAACAGCTGGCCAGAGAAAACCAGATTTTGCCCAAAAGTAGAAGGTTGCTTGCTAGCCAAAGAATACCAGATACCTTGCCCAAAGTAGGGAATTCCTTGCTGGCCAAGGAATACTGAAAATATTGCCCAAATTAGTAAACCTGCATATACCAATCATATAGTGCATGCTTAGCTTTTGTTTATCACCTGTGACCAATTGTGTAATTGCATGGCGCATGTACTGACCATATGTAGAGTTCCGTGTCGTGTATACGGAAGGTAAAAAGCTTTAAAAGAAGCACTGCTGAAGAATAAAGGGGGATGACTTTCTGCATCACATTGGTGTTTATGTCGTACCCGTCTCACATGGATTTATTAAACCCTGTCAAGTTTGTAACATTATATGATGTTTGAAAGTGGACGTTTATTCATCTTCTAATGCCAATGAAATAATTATTCAGATTTACATTTGGCAGAATTTATTCCCTGAATAACCCTACCAGAATTAGGTATGGAATGAATTTCACTGATTACTTTTTGTAAAGAATCATTTTAATTTGCATTTACACACTGCTTGGTATCAAAGGATCTCAAAGCATATGACTGTTAATTAAATTTCATGACTGGTCCCTGTGGAAGATACTCCTAGCATTATCATTTTAACTTTTATTGTATTATTAAAATCTTGGCATTCCTTCTCATCATTGTCTTCCTGTGGAAAACACTGAGCTGAATTTGATGTTAGGTTTGTTTTTGTCAGTTCTACCTCAGTGATGACAGTCAATAAAAACTGATAAACATTTTAGGTGTGGTGGACCATGGCATGGAATGTCCATTTTAGGAGATTTAGGGAGTATTTTAGGACTCACAATAAACTTCTTTAACATAGAACAACCTAAAATAATTCCATTAAATGCTGAGGCAAAGAATGGTTATTGAGATCTTGTTTCTTAGCCCCTTGTTTAAAGATGCAGGACATATTCCCTTCATGGGGGATAAATAGTTCTAAGTTTGTTGTAGAAAATAGATCTTCATTTGAGACATAATTCTAAATGCAGGCCCTCTAGAGGAAGATCATTCTGCCCTTCTTTCCACTGTTAGTTCTCTTGCAATACTAAGCTTGATTTTGGATTTAGGCATCTAAATTTCACCCAGATCCAACTTATAATATTTCTAGCCTTTTTTTTGCAGCTGACTTGTTGAGACTAAGAAAATGTAACACATCAAATCTTCCCCTTTTGGGAAATCATAGGAAAAAGTGTATGAGGAGCATAGCTCAACAACACAACAAATTATCCACAGAGATTTAACGATTTCTGTCTTTGGAAATTTTCAGGAGCAGATTAGGCATATCCATGACACCTGATCTCATGTTGGAAACTGACCCCCTCCAAGAAAGACTCTGGTCTAGGTGGCTTCATGATTTTTCTTACAACTGAGATGATTATGTTTCTGTGAAATCTTGCCATGTGGATATTTGGTATGGGTGTTCTGGCAGAAACCACCAACGAATTGTCAGTGGTTTTGCTGGCTGTGACAGCATTATATCAACCCAGCAACACATCTATCAACAACCAGGTTGATTTTTGGTGATTATTATTGCTCAGATTCATTTGGGTTTATCTTGTATTCAGCTTAATAATTTTGTCTGCTTCTTCTGGGCTCTACCTTCTTATTTATCTACAACAAGAGATGCTAAGTCAGGAAATGCTGATTCATGAGAGATTCATTGGCATAGTTGTAAATACAAACCAGAAAACCCAACTCTCCAGACTCATGATGCTGTCGGCATTGAACATCAACTCTTTAAAAAATACCTGTTCTGGACTGCACAAGCAGGATGGAGCAGAGCACAGTTTTGGGAACTAAAGCTCTGCTTCCTGACTGAAGCCTGTGTGAAACCCCACGGTTTCTGTGTACTGGTCAATGTCCAGTAGCCAGTGCTAGTCACAGCCACCACTTAACCACTTACAAGTGATGCAGGGGTTATTTTTCTAAGCGTTTAAGCATCTTATAAAATGCTTCCACTTTGGCTGCCGCTGTACAGCAAATATCAATAAAGAAATCTTTTGTCTAAATTTTTGCAATTCTCTTCCCACGGAAGGTTCCAATAGGCCTGCAAGACTTTTCAGGGTCTGATGGTGATCAATCATTCGTCTGCCATCCAGTGTCCACCATCCTGGTTGAAAATTAAGAGGGCATGGGTTTACTGGCATGGAGGGGATGCAACCGTTCAGTCAGTGGCAGTCGAAAACGATATGAAGATAAATGGAGAGTACATGTCCATACATATATATGATGCAAACATAGCAAAAATATTTTTTGTACAATCAAAACCATTAGACAGAGTAAATTTGGTTCTATTGCTTTCTTACATTGATTGTTTTACTTAAATTTACTGCCTGGGCACCCACAGGTTGGTGTTAATCTCAACTAACTGCAGGTAACCAATTTCAAACTCTTTTTCTTCTGTGATTAATGGGAAGAAGCTGGGCACCATAAACCAGTGTGTCATGCATTAAATGTCTAATATAGATGCATGGATGCAGGAGATTAATCCTAACCAGAACCTTCCTGCTTCAGCTCAGTTGCCAAAAATGTAATTATTTATTAAGAAATTCTTCCAGAAAGTCAATATCCAGCTTCCAAAAATTTTGAAATCTAAAAAAATGATGTGATGATTTCTGCTTTCTTCTGTGTGGTAACTTACATGATCTTAGTGGATTCTGTCTCATAATAAGACTTATGAAAGGTGTCCCTGCCCATGGCAGGGGGCTGGAACTAGATGATCATTAAGGTACCTTCTATCCCAAACCATTATATGATTCTATGATCTTTGTCTGGAGATATACTATAAATAGTTCTTTTGTTTGTTTGTTTGGGTTTTTTGTTTGTTTTTCGGCTTTTGGGGGTTTTTTAGGATTTTTTTTTTTTTTGCTTGCTCTTGCCTTTTATTTTGAATCCTTATTTGAGTGCAGATATCAAGAAGCAGAAGTTGATCCCTGTTGTTAGAAATCAATAAATATTAACTAAGATATTAAATATTGATGAGTTCAAAAACAATGTAAATATCAAGGAACAATACATTTTGCTGTGCACCAAAACAAGACATAAACCCAGTATTTTTGTCCTGGTATATGCGCAAATATTGTTAAATTCACTACAACTGTGTGCATTTGAAGATAAAATCTGATGAGTTATGCTTTGCTACATATATTGACCACCATAATCATATTTCTGTGTTGATGCATCTAATTTGAACTACCTACTTAAATTAATGAGTCACTTTACCTAATTTCTAAATGAAAATTCTAAAGAAGAGGTGAAATTAAAATCACTGAAAAAGAAAAAATGGCGCTTCTATAAAGGCAGCATTAAATTTGATAAAGTTCATTATTATGAATTAGGATTGAGTGAAGTATCATGACTAGAGAAATATATTTCCAGGACCTGTTATTGATCATTACTCCTAAGCTGAAAGAACAGAGATAGTTTCAGCTGGATTTAGCCAGTCAAGAAATATGCTTCCTATGTGTAATAATACTAAGTATTTCACAGTAATTTTTCTTTATATGTCATCTTTACCATTATTTTTTTATTTAGTTTCTTATTTATTTTCTTTATTAATTTCTCTATATCCATACTTTCAAGGATTCAATAATTGTGAATGAAATACAGGTACGGGAAATATGATGCATGAGAAAATATATTTAGGAAGATAAGTATGAACGGAAACATACCAAAAGATGAATTTGGCAGAGCTAAAGCAAAATTGGACCACAGCTAAATTCTAATAATTCTGTTCACAATTTCCTGATTCATCCAAGACAAGCAGTTGCAAATACAGGGAGGAAGGCTTAAGTCCTTTTATATTTAGAACTTCACCCATATCTTGGAATCATACTCCTTGTTTTGGAGAAAGTTCTTCACATTTGTCAGGAGCAGCATTTATGCCAGAGATGTGCAGCCACAAGAAGCCCAGAGGACAGCTCAAACCAACCACTATATAGTATGGATATGGCAATTTTGTCTATATTGTCTCTTCTGCTTTTAGAAGAGTCTGAATATTAACTCTCTCCTCAGAGCCCCTCTCCTCTATCCTGATCATCAGGAAAAGAGTTAAGAACTGTAGGAGATCAGTTTGGCAGAACAGGGATTCCTGATGGAGGTCAAATTCACAAAGGAATCCCAGATGCAAGCTTTGGCAGGAAATAGAAATGGGAACAGGCTACCAAGAATGAACTTTTTGCAGTTATTCTTCAAGTGATGAATACCAGGCTGTACTGGGATCCTTTCACAACAACAAAGGCTGAGAGAAAATATTTATTAGATACGGGTTTGCTCTGTATTTTGAGTATGTCCTGGTTTAGGACCCAACGACTTGTTCAGAAACCCAGACCACAAGATGTATGAAAACATGGAGCTGTCTTTTTTCAGCATGGAGAAGAGACTAGAAAGGGGATCTGACTGTTCTCTTCACCTGCCTGAAGGGAATTACAGAAAAGATGGAACCAGATTCTCTCAGTGGTGCATGCTGAAAAGACAAGAACCAACTGCAAGTCATAGTAAAGGAAGTTCCCACTGGGCATAAGGGAATAATTTACAGACTGAATGTGACAGAGCCCACAGAGGCTATGAAATCTCCATCTCTGGAAATGTTGCGAACCGGTCTGGAGAAGTCACTGAGCAGAGTCTAAAGTTCACCATGCCTTGAACAGGAATTTGCACCATTAAGTCTCCACATATCCCTCTCAACTTAATATTTTCTAATTCTATGCCATAGAGCTTCAGATCAAGATATTAATTCCTAACCATTTTTTACCTACCCCTAGAAGTGTACAGTTGGTGTCTTCCAGTTAGTGTTTGGGTGGTTTAAAAGAATAATTCATCAGCCTCAAAAGGAGCAAGAACACAAGCCAGGTTGGGAGAGGATAAAAGGAATGCTGCAGTGCAAGAAACCTCAGAGAGGGCCAGTGGATGAAAACCTTCTGTGTGAGGTTTAAACTGGGGATCATATAAATGGGATGACTTTCTGTTAACTTGATGGATTTAAAAATGGTGCATAAGAGAGGATATGACTGGGGTACAGAGACATTATTAAAGAAGCCCCATGGCTTTAAGATTTTGCTGTAGGAAAAGGCAATAGGGGCACAAGGACCTTGGACCAAAAAGGTGAAAATGGTACCATTTTCACTCTGTAAATTATGGATACTCCAGTTGGGAAAAGAACACGCAGGCAACGTCTGTGCATGTATGAAGATTGTTAAACATCAGTGGGAATGGAGAAACTGTGAAAAGAGGCAGCAGCCAGCTGTAACTGGCCAGGGGAAGAATCAAGCTGAGGATAGGCAGCCTGAAAAGTGAAATGTGATACAGGCTTGCCAAGGAAGGAGATTGGAACAGGAATTGGAAAGAAATTTAAATAGGAGAGTCAATGTTCATGGCAAAGGCTCTGTTTATCACTCCATGAGAAATGGAGTGATAAATGAAGTACAGATCTGGTGGATATACCAATCCTCCACCATCAGCAGAAGTGCATGAAACATACTAGGAAGAATTTTTCACATCCCTTTCTTAAGTCTTTGATACAGGTTGTGTTTAAATTAAGCTATACATGTATTTCACTCTGAGGCCCCAGAATATAAATACATGGACCTCTTGGAGTGAGTCCAAAGGAGGGCCATGAAGATGATCAGAGGGATGGAGCACTTCTTCTGTGAGGAAAGTCTGACAGAGTTGGGTTTGTTCAGCCTGGAGAAGAGAAAGCTTCAGGGAGACCTTATAGCACCTTCCTATATCTACAAGGAGCTACAAGAAACCTGAAGAGGACTTCTAACATGGGCATGTAGTGATGGGATAAGGGCTAGTGGCTTTTAACTGAAAGAGAGGATATTTAGATTAGCTATTAGGAAGAAATTCTTTACTCTGAGGATGGTGAGCCACTGACACAAGTTGCCCAGAGAAGCTGTGTATGCCCTGTTTCTTTTTGCATTTTCAAATTCTGATTCTCAAGCCACACCCAGCTGCAAACCAGTTGGCAGGAGAGGGCAGCCTATAGCAATATTAATGGTGATGCCTTGTTGATTAAATGTTGAAATGCCTTTTCCATCCTGAGAGAGTCTGTATTTTATATTTGAAGCATATGGAAGTGTGGCTGGCACAGACCTTTCCCGTGTGAATTTTCTTGTGTTTTTATAAACAAAGATAAAGTTTGGATGTTATTAAAACAGTTTCTCGAGATGTGCGCGGTTTGGGCCTGGCCAATAGGCTCAGGGGGAGGTTTCAGACTGACCAATCTGAGTGACCTCTGAAAAGTCCATATAAGTTGGGAAAATAAAAAAAATAAATCTCTTTGATCGACACAACTTCTGGAGGGTCTTTTCTCTCTGCTAGCGGCTCAACAGCGACATAGAAGTTTATGTCCCCACATAATTTTTACACTGTACTAGGATGATTTTTTTAACATTCATCCTACCTTTTATTAAAAAAAAAAAGAAAATCTCATTGAAGTTTTGATATTGAGAAATTTTTGTGGCTATTCGCCATGTTAAGTTGATTTCACAGAAACACTATTGTGTTCTAGAACTTTGGCATCTGTCACTTTTCTGTGTGGGTTTTTCTGTGAATATTCTCATGATGCTAGAAAAAATTGTCAGGGAGGGAGACTTTTTATGTGCAGTCGCTTTTTGATCTTGGGCTTTGCACTCTCCAGTTCACAATGCATGGATGTAAAAGGGTAAATTCTTCACAAACATAAAACTGCCATGAAATGTTCCTTGTTTCGGAATATGGAAAGTACCCACAGGCTACCTTTGTTTTATCAGTGTTTCCTCCTTTTTTAAAGTTGAATTTCAAAAAAAGACCTGAAACTGTAAAATCACTTCTTTGGTTTGTTTCCTAGCTTCCTCTGTCTGAATAAACATGTCAATCAGTCCAGATCCTCTCTTTCTATCATTCATAGGCCTGGCAAAAGAACAAATAAAATAAGTTTCTCTCCTCTCTCATCAACTTCCTCTGTTTTCTTGAGTCCTAGTCCACAGGGTCTGTTTGGAAGGAAATTAAGAGTCTTGACATCAGCTTTTTAAAGATCTGAACCTTTTTAAACTAAATGTTCCCCAGGCTTCATGCAGAAAACATTTTACCTTAGCAGAAAACTAACTGAGATCAGTGCTTGGCATCATAATTATAGAATCATAGAATGCTTTGGATTGGAAAGGACCTTACAGAACCTTCTTTGCCATGGGCAGGCTCACCTTCCACTAGACCAGGTTGCTCAAATCCCCATCCAACCTGGCCTTGAACAATTCCAGGGATAGCACAGCCACAACTTCTCTCGGCGATCTGTGCTAGTGTTTCATCACTCTCACAGTGAAGAAATAATAGTTTATTTTATTAAGTGATACTTAAATTAACTCCAGTGGTGTTAACTTTTCTCACAAGCTGAAAAGAGAGTTTAAAAAAAGGGAAAATGAGAGGTAAATCAGATAGGTAGATGTTTGTTGTCTGGCTTGCTTGGTGATTGATTTCTGTATGCATTTTCCAGGTTCAAATGGAGTATTCCGGTCAATGTCATTCTTTCATGCAGCAGCACATTTTTTCATGAATTATGTATTTACACAAAGTACCTGTGAGTCATGAATGGTGTGCTTATTAGTCAGGTGCTGCTTTTTCCTAGAAACTGGATAACGTGTAAATGAAACAAAGACCGTAAAATTTAATCATCAATCTGTTTGGCTGTAGTTTATGACTCCTCTACTATTCATGTGTATTTTCTCTGTGCTGTTTTTTTTGCTTGCCTTCTTGTGTGCAAATTTTATTATACCAAAGTCCCTTTCCAGGTCCTCATGCAGCACTATTAAGCTTTCAGTTCAGAACTGCTTACACATGCAAAACTTGATTTCACATAGAGATTTCCTTGAGTGAGACACTCACAGCACTTCATTTTCCACTGCAAGAAGTTAGAAAGGGATTAGAAGAGTTTAATTTCATTTAAGAGAAGTGACTCTAAAGCAATGTGATTTAGTGCTTACAGAACACACTTAACACAGTAATAGAGTATTTTTACACCAAAAGATATCTGTGTCCATTAACAAATATTAGCTCACTTGTTCCTTTCCCAGATCTGTGTGTTGACTTTGTACTTCTGTTAACTTTGTTTCCACTGTAAATGTAAAGTGTAGTTTGTGTTGCAGAAGTTCTAATGAGAATTTGCTGTTGAGACTAGAGGCCCATTTTCTTTTCTTTGATCTTTTTGAGCTTTGACTATAATTTCAGTTTAGTATATGCCTTGTTTGCTTCTGTCTGTAAAACTCACTTTGTGCCAACTCTTACATATATTAAAAACTGAAAGAAACAGCTTACAATCTGAAATAAGAAAATTTGAAGCCGATGTGAGATAAAAGCAGGTTAGACAAAGAGGATATTTTTTTCATTTTGATGCCTACAACCTGAAGAACTGCAAGGAAGTTGCAAATCCATATTTCCAAGCTCACACTTGCATGTTCAGTGCATTCATTATTGAAAAGGGATGGGAAATAGCAGTTGTTCCAGGGCTGAGTGTAAAAAATCTTTAGCAGAAAGATATAAGACAAATAGCATAAAGGATGGAGTCTTGTTCTATCATCTGAAGTGTGGCAATCCGTGTGTCCCACCTAAAGTTTTTATAACTCAGTGGTCTCCGGAAGTGGCTGATTCTAGGCTTTAGAAACTCCTTATAGCAATGGATTTCATAAATACATATTTTATGACAAACAAAACCAATCTTTTTTACTAGCTTTGTATTTCTCACTCCATAGTACAAGCTGTGTTGTGCTATAAGACAAGGGTGAAGAAGCAGTTGAAGCTCCTTTGGTGTTCCCTGTTTGGTATTCCATGCAGAAACTAACAGTTTTGGTAAATAGATGCAGGAATTGCTAACTTCAAAGTGAAAGATTCTCCCAAAGTGACTTCCCTTGTTACTAAAGTATATCCAAAACCGAATTTTGTTTTGATGTCTTATGTTTACATATTTTTCTTTTCGACTTACTTATCCTGCTGATAGACCTGAATGAGACTATTAAACTAAATTTCTCTCTGATTCAGTGGGCACAGGTGGCACCTGAAGACTGCAGGCCATTTTGCCTGAGGAGGTGTGTACACTGAAGCTTTTGTGTTGCAGGAGGACAATAGCACTTTCTTCTCCTTCCCAGCAAAACAGCACAGCATTGTCTCCCCTTGCCCAAAGAACAAACAAATGTTCTTTTGCACATCCTATTCTTTGTACTTGAATTAAAAATCAGTTGAAGTTTCTTGACTGGCAGCAACTTCAGGACAAGAGCATCTTTCTGGCTATAAAACAGCATGTGAAGCACTGTTGAAAATCCCTCCACTCCACTGTGAGCCTTTCTGAGAAGCTCCTTTACTGGTTCCCTTCATTATGACTGCCAATTATTTTTCCAGTAAAGGGTAGTTTTAGTGGTACCTTCTGTAAACGGAAGCCACCAGACTCCTTTCAATGAGCCATTGAGAAGCTTTTATGCACCTTTTCATTTCTGTCACTGACAATAGGAACTGGTTCCAGTAATGGCCTAACTTGTTGTCACTCAGACATTACTGGCTGTGTCCCAGGCACTCTTTGTGGTTCCTGAGGTGTCCTTCAGTTCCAAGGGAACCTAAGGCTCATCTATCACTTGAATATTGCTCTGCTATTATAATTGAACAGATGACTCATCGTGGACTATAACAAAGTCTTCCAAGACAGTTAATGGGAACAGAAAGGACTAAAAGACTTTGGCTGCTGCTCACTCAGTGGAAAAGTTTCACTTTGTTGTTATGCAGCGTAGGACACTGGGTTCTGGCTGCCCTCTTTTTTAGATATGAAAGCCTAGGGATTCAACCAGGATAGACCAATGCACTGGGACTGGTCCGTATCTCAATCCCTGAAATCCAGAACTGGGTTCCAGCAAGACTTTGCCCATGATACTAACACTTGCTAAATGTTTTCCTTTGAAGCCACTTCCAAAGCTTTCTAATCACTATACGTTTACCTACAGGCATCCATCTTAAGTCCTACTTGCTCCTGGCTATGTTTAGAAAAGTCTGCAATTGGTTTATATAGGAATTGTTCTTTGGATACTGGACCCCATATGAAGAGTCACCTGTGTGGTAGTCCTGAAAAACAGGGAAATTCAGATACATTCCTGTAAGAAGAAATTCCTATTTCGTCTTAGTATGTGGCTTCTGCTGACTACTTGGGTATTGCAGATTATTTTTCTGAGGTATTCTGTTCATAATAACAGTGACTTTTGGGTTTCCCATTGGTGCCAGTAATATAAAGTATTTGTGCTTTGATATCCAATTTAAAGGCAAGTAAAAGCATGCTGAGGTTGGCTCTGAAGTCTACTTCTCTTCCCAAATCAAGAAAAGCCACAAGAAAATATAGTGGGTAGAACTGTGGCAGAATCTGTATCATCTCTGAGATCCATATCAGTTAGACTAATGAAGAGCTCACCTCCAAGACATTCTATCACTTTTTCTTCCATTGATGTGATGACTTTTTCTTCAGGCGGATGTTCAGGAAGCCTGAAGAGATGATGCTGCAATAGCTGCCTAGCTCTCCCTTCAGTGGGTCTCTCAGGATGGCTGAACAAAGGCTTGTCACATGGAAAATGAAACTATCCAAGAGTTCTTCTTATTAGAAAATGCGTAACATTAAACTTGAGACTAAAAAAAAAAAGTACCTCTTAACTAACTGGAGCTGTACCAACTTAATTTTTCTCCATATTGCATATTGAAAAGTGCCCAAAGAGTTAATGTACCTTTTTCAAAGCAACTGTTATAGGCAAACTTTTAGTGCTTTTTCCTTATTCGGTCTGCTAAAATATTCATCAGAAACTCATTCTTTCAGCTAGTTATAGCTCCCTGCCTTGCAATTGGTTCAGTACATTCTTTTTCCTGCTAATTTTGTATTGTCCCTATTTACTGAAATGTGAAAGAGACCTATCAGCAGAAACAATTATTGTAGCTTTTCCCTCCAACTTCAGAATGTAATTGTTATTCTCTCATTTTGTCTGGGTGCTATGGAAACTCTTAATTGACTTTTAATTAATAGCCAAGATAGATACAGCTGAATATCTTTTAACTGGCATATATACCTTTATGATTTACAAACCACCACTAACCCACTTCAAACTGTTCTTGAGCATGCTAAACATTATGTAGAGTTATTCAGGAAAAGGAAAGCTAAGAAGGGCAAAACGTGCAGCCATATACTTCCTGGGAACTTATCAAACAGAAACAAAGTCTATTAAAAAAACCAAGGTTATTCTTTTGCCCAGGCTAATCTGTGGTGCTCTGACAGATCAAAACTCAAAGGCACAAACACAATTTTGGAATAGAGAACTGCTGTAAGCCATGAATTTGCAAAAGCAGAGCTGGCAGAGAAGGGAAGGTGAGCAGGCTGGGCTTAGATGTGTGTTTTTACACTACCTTGCTTACCTTCAGTTTCTTATTTAAAACTGTATCTGTAGCCATGGAATTTTTGCATGGAAGGACATTGCTTCAAAGCTTTGCATAATTTGCATTCCTCTCCCTCTGATCTTTCTGTTGGCTGCTTACAAAGAAATCCGTAACAAATTATCACTGGACAACCAGGAAAAAGCAAGGATGCCAATTCTAAACTTTGACATTTAGAGTATCTCCTATATTTCATCCTCTTATTCAGTGACCTCAAATAATTTCTAAAATTTTCATAAAGACCACCTACAAGACTCTACCCACAAAGCAATTATGGAAATATTTATACATTCAGAAGCTGTCAACTTCTGTTCAGGATACCAGATCCAGATTTCCAGAAAAATTCATCTGCATAAGCCAGTTCCCTCCAGACTTTTTATTTCAGAAGCCATTAGACATGGGTAAATGGGTAAAGTGAGGGCTCTCATGTTTTTGTTTGACAAGCACTCAGCCTGGTATGTGATGGGCTTGGTCTGAGGTACCTGACCAGCTTGATGGAGAGAGCTCGATTTAAAGAGCTCTTATGGATGATGGCAATGAAAAGGTTGTGCACCAACAGCATGAAGTAACACAACCCCAAGTTGTTTTTAAGCTGCAAATTCGATGCTTCTGAATAACGTCTGTCACAGGCAAATACTCTCTGTTTGTACAGTTATTCAGCCAGAGCAAACTGAATTTGTAAGAGAAATTTATGAGAGCTCTACTCCCAGTTAAAGAATCTCAGAGGATGACTAGAAACTCTCTGCACTTGGGAACCTCTCCCTCTAATTTGTGCATGGCCGTACGGTGGCTCAGAAGCATGATTCAGGACCAAGAACCCCAGTCCACACACTCCCTGTCGCCTCTTTTCTTCAACCATATAGGTTCCCTGTCACTTTTAACTGTAGCCCAGTATATCAAACATGATTTTGGTTCATAGAACTCTTAGGAAGTTAAAAGAGTCTGGGCGGTATTTATGGAGTCCAACACAGTATAAAAAAACCCAAAAAACAGAGGTTTTGAGCATGCCTTGGAAACTCTTTCTGATGACTGTAGAAATTTCTTTTTGAACATTCATGGAAAGCAGAATTATATATATTAACTTCTATGAAATTATTGGAGTTTCTTTGATGATAACACTTGAGAAGTGTTTGTTATTATCAAAGAATCAGAATAGCCAGTTGATGTCTTGTATTTTCTACACTATTCTAGATGTTTTCCTTACATAGGTCAGGTTAATCTTCCAGTGAATGATTTTTAATAGAGCTTGATATCATCTTTTGGGGTGTGAATTTTGATTTCATGACATTTCAATTTCCCTGGAATTACTGTCAATTTAAACTGGTGAAAAAGAAAACCAGAATGAGTCAAAAGTTTTCATGAATCAAAGAGATTTTCTTTGATTTTGATGGAACATACTTATATATTCATAGGCAGAATTGGTTGTGCAGCAATCATCTGGCATTTTGCAGCTATCACACTACCTGAATACAGAAAATGAGAAAGAAGTTTCTGAAACTCAAATAGGTCTCATTACTAAGTGATGCATGAACACTCTCGTGTGCACAGCCTGCAGCACCTAGGAGATATGAAAAATTAAGAATGGCATAAAATTAACACAGAGCTTGCTGTTCCTGTATCTCTTAGGATGTAATTTAATGATTAATTCTCCTGAGAATAGACTGTGTCAACTGATCGATGCAAATGAAAGCTGTTGAGTGGCTAATACCTGCAGTGATGGTTTGAAAAGTGGATGGAGATAGAAAGCCTTAAGCACCAGAAGTAAAACTTGTGTTACAGTAAGAGAGACTGCTTCAGGCAAAGGAAATCTAGTGTGCCTGTGGAAAACAGGAAACACACTCACTGCAAACAGGTATCCTGTGTAATCCAGGTTAAGTCAATAGGGTGCGAGGGGACACCAAACCATGCTGAGTGTGCCCCTATGTCTTGTGTGAACTGTCTTATCTATTATCTCCTATGTGAAAATACAGTTTTCTGTACCTGTCCCAATAGATCTTCTCTCTAGTTATTTCTGAGAGCCTGGAATTGTCAGTTTGAACTTAAAGCAGGATATCAGAAGGATTTTGGTTTCGCAATATATTTCACTGATATGTTGAGAAACACACAGTAAGTAATTCAACTTTCTGTTCTAAAAATATCTGCATGTTATTTTGTGTTTTTACTGCATAGTGCTGTTTGAAGAATTACATCTTCAGTAAATTTTCATATACAATGTCATTATGATGCATACTGGCTTGCAATCCTAAAAAATTAAGCATAGTATTGGCCCTCATTTAATTTAAAAAACCCCAAACAACCAAAGCCCAGTAAAAAAGGGGAGGTTCAAATATGACATTAGGAAACATTTCTTTACTGAGAGGGTGGACAAATATTGCAACAGGCTTCCTGTAGAGGTGATCAATGCCCCAGGCTTGTCAGTGTTTAAGAAGCATTTGAACAATGGTTTTAATAACCTGCTTTTATTTTTGATCAGCCCTGAAGGGGTCAGGCAGTTGGACCAGATGATTGCAATTGGAGCTATTCTATTCCATTCTATTCTATAAATGACATGCAAGTTCAGCTTCTCATCATTTGCCCCCAAATGCTGATCTTAAGTTTATCTGAGAGCTCTTAGTGAATCTTCATTAGGAAATTTTCTTGATTGATATTGCATTATTGGTCACTATTGCTCTTGTCCTTTATTAGTTTGTCTCTGTCAGTTGATGTTATTCTGCATCTCCAGCTGCTTATTTCTTATTCCACTGTTTTCTGTTTTTCTTCTTTGATCTTTATGGTCTTAAATTTCACCTTTACACACTTCTTAATTTTCCATTTATTTCACTAAGTTTATTTCATGGACCATTACATGCAAAAGTTTTCAAATGACTCTATGGATTAAAATCTCTCTTGGATGAAGATTGGCAGTAAACCATAATCATTCAGAAAGTCTTATCAGATAATATCAATTTATAAGAGAGCTTTTCTTTTTTTCTGAAAAACCTTCCCTGCTTTTAGACCTTTAATAAAAAACTGCATTCTTTATTTTTTATGCTTAGGAGAGTGAGGGTGAATTTAAAATGTACAGTAAAGATTAAATAGAATTCAGAGCAGAAGATGAGAAAGACCTTTTGACTGACAGTATATACACAAAAGGACAAAAATGGAGGACAGTATGTTGTGGTATAGTGTGGTGTGGCATATTGCTGTCTCATGAAAAATCTATTCTGCTGAGAAATGTCATCCTGTTGATGTTAGCTTTGTCATAAATACTCAGATTTCTCCTAAATTGGGCAACCTACTGAGAAACAGAAAGGATTACCTGATGCAAGTTTCCTTCTTGCTACAAGAACATGGTGCAACCATCATAAGCCTTTAGATGTCATTTATTATGGAATTCTCAGAGCAAATCAAAATGTACTAACTTGGGTTCAGTGACCTCATCAGCTGTAAGCTGAAAGCTTGTTTGACTTTTATATCTGGCTACACATATAAATTGAGATAAAAATGCATGACCTCACGAGACAGATAGCACAGCACCACAGCAGGATTATACGGTTCTTTGTGAAGTTGGGGATTTTTTTTCAACAGATAAAGACCAGAAACAGATTTTAAACACATCTAAATTTTTTTCAAAGCTACCTTAGCAGTATAATCTGTGTTGGAATAACCTCTGACACATGTAATTATTGCTGTTGCACGGGTCACTGAAGCACTTAACACAAATCTGCATCCAAAAAATCAACCCAAATACTGCCTAACAGCTGCAAAGCAAATGGTGAGGTTAGTTTTGGCAAAAGTTACATGACAGGAAATCATAAAGAGCTGGTCTGATGCTCACAGCTGCTGCATCTGCTTCTGAAGCTCTTTCCAAGAATTACTGTATCAGGAAAACCAGGAAACTTTATATTACTTTTTCCTCTTGCTCCAATCAAATTCCTAGCTTAAGTGAGACAAAAGTTGTTTCAGTTTAACAGTTGTTTAAATAAGAAGCATAGATTGTGTTAGGTATTGTAGACTCAATGAGCAGCAAAATGGCTCTTGTGAAAGTTTATAGTTGAGCCAAAATCTGGTTACTTTGTATGAAAAGTCAATAGTTTCGTGTCAAGGCCGATGAATTGTATGCATAGCCTGACATGCACAGGTGAAGGCATTTTCTGGATAAGCTCTGGTTGAAGGGAACTTGTCAAGACCACAGACCAAAGATTGTGAAAACATATGTCAGTTCTTAAATTTACATGCTTGATGTTTTGCTGTGGATGTGACTGCCATAGAGGTGCTTGATTTGAGGAGGCTGTTGCCATTTTAGACAAGCTAGAAAAAATGGGGTTCAGCATCTTTGTGGTAACCTGGAGCAATGCCTAGAGATTTGATCCAGGCAGCTTCCAACTACATGACTTCGTTAACTTCTCTATCCAATTGATGTTGATGAGTGTTGTGAGTCTGGACTTTATGCACTGTAAATCACGTCAAAGGCTTTAAGGAA
Organism: Grantiella picta; assembly: GCA_013397955.1. Lineage (NCBI taxonomy): Eukaryota > Metazoa > Chordata > Aves > Passeriformes > Meliphagidae > Grantiella > Grantiella picta. The sequence goes on from VZRM01008322.1 coordinate 3,568,817, forward strand.
GAGGAGAACCTGACAGGGGCTGGCTTGGTCTTCTCTTAGATGTCCTGGTGGTGCTCTTGTGGAAAAGAAAAAGACTTCTGAAAATGCAATGTCACACTGGATAAACTGCAGAAAAACAAGCACCATTTTTTATCCTTGGAAGTGTATCCAAAGCAATACGTAAAGATCTGAGCATTTGTAACAGATTTGATGACATTTGACACAGTGAGCCAATGTGCCAACCTGGATTTCAGAGAATCATGGCAAGACTCTCCTGGGAAAAAAACCTTTATTCAGTTTTGAGACACAGAGTTCTGTGCTGGTATTTAGAACAGACTTTTCCAATAAAATAATAGCCCAACAGTAATTAAAATGAAAATTCACTTCATTATGTGAAGATTCAGAAATTATTGTGGATTGTTTTCTAGTACCAAAGTTCAGTTTGAGAGTGTTCAAAATCCTTTCTACATTCTTTTGTTTTTCACACTAAAACTGTTTTGAGTCCACATTGGCCCTTACACAACACTATCAAGGTATTTTGAAGCTCCAACTCAGCAGATACTTTTGATTATTTCAGCTAGCCATATCGGCCACTCTAAGTAATGCTCGTAAACCACACTCAGCTATGTTCTTTTTACTTCCTTTGCTTTAGTCCCTACCAGCAAGTGAAAACTCCAATGTGAAGAATTTTTTTCAAGGAAGGCCTACTTCAAGTATAGATAATTTATGTTTTTGGGAACCAATTGTGTAAGTTTCATACACATTAATGGACAGTATATACCTAAACATTCCCTCCAGCACAAATATTGGCAAGATTCTACCAGTTTATTGTATCAGAAAAGTTTAATTTGCATATATAGATTTACATTATGTTTACTTACATCATATTGCTAAATACTTTTTGATCCTGCAATTTTTTGAGATAGCAGGAAGTCTTCAACATCCATGGAATTTTCTCATATTGTCATTGGCTATTACTTAGTTGGCTAAGTTTCCCCTCAGTTTCAAAATAAACAAAACAAGTTCTTGTATTGCACAGAGAAGTTGTGGCCGATGAAAAAGAATGTTTATATGAATATAGTGAAAAGGTTCATGCCAAAAACTTCTTTCACACTTCTTGCTTTGGCTGCTCTTACAGTATTGGATGTGTTACATTTATGATGTTACAGCACTGAAAAGCATATTAGATGCTTTCCAAAATGCCTCAGTTCATAGTCATTCTGACTCCAAGGCAAAAAATACGGTTCTGATATTTAGACCTGAGGATTTGAAATAATTCTGCATTATTGTATAAGGACCCAGTGCATAGAATCAAGTGGTTGCATATAAATTTATTGTTTTTATATAAAGATTGTCTTTGATTTTACTATTACAAAGATATAAACGCAAGAGGCAAATATAATTTAAAAAATACAAGAGCAATATTTGTTTCTTTAAAGATTCATCTCCAAATATGTAGATTTAAATAATTCTTTTTAAACACCGGGGTGTTTGAAACTATTAAGAGAGGAACATTCAAAATATTTAGCCTGACTTGCATTCCCCCTACTATTTAATGCAGGAGTTCCAGTGTTAACCTATTTTTGCCCTCTGTATTTTGTAAAGAGTGATGTTATTGAGAAAGAGGTAGATTACTCATTCAAGTGCATCTGTGATGATCACAAACGTTTTCCAAAAAAATTTTAAGTAATACCCAAAATATGCACTAATGATTGTCCTCTTATTCTGCAATGCTCCAGTATATCTCGTATATTTATAACGTTGCTATACACTGAGTGTTCGTCCTTCTTTTATCTGAATATTCATTGTTATCTATTAAAAGGCATAAGATCAAAGGAGCTCCCTCTTGCAAGGATTCAATCCACTGTAGGAGGGCTGCCTGGCCTATTCTGTGTAATTCATCAGAAGCCCAGGAGGGATTCATCCTAACTAGCTGTAGACGTCCCTACTAATAGCTATAGCTGAGTTTTTGTCTCTGGTGTGTTCATAATGACTGCAGGGAGATGGTAATCTGTGGTGTGCATCAGCCAGTCCATTCTAGACATCTATGCAGGATAAAATCCATCAGAGAAACACTAGACACCCTAATTTCTTCACCGATCATGAGAAGAGTGTAATGCCTCTACATATCTGAATTCAAGATATTGGCATTCACTCAGATGTCTTATTAGCCCCTTGGTGCATGTTGTCAGCCAATAATTTGTTTGACTTCTTAGGGCAGAGCAAAGCAGTAACCAGGATGAACACCTGCAGACAGGCAAATGTCCCACACAGCACAAAACACCAATCTTTCAGAGCCATTCATGGATTAGTTTGATTGACAAAGAAGTCTGAGAGAAAGACTTTGGGTGAAGAAGTGTTAAAGTGAAAAAGCAAATGCTGTTTCTAGCTACATGTGTGAGCAAACTGTCAGCTGGCCATCCTTTTTGCTTGGCTCTGGATATTCTTCAGTAACCCAAAATAAGGATAACCATAATTTTCAGAGTGCTGTGAATTTCCATTACCTTGTCTGACATATCTAATTAGCATTTGCGTGAAAGCAGCCTGACATTTTGAAATATGCCTAGCACCTAAAGCTTCTTCACATTTCAGTGGTTCTTGTTAGCCAGAGTCTCTAATAGCCAGGCAAAGAAGAGATTTAAGGACTAACTTTAGGCACTGAAGACAGAGCTCGGGCCACAGGAATCTGTAACATTTCTAAACCAATATAGCTATCTAAGATGAGAGACATTAAGTGACCATAATCAGAATTGATGCAGAAATCCAGGGCCGTCAGAGGGACTTGGTCAGCTTTCTGGACTTTTGACAATGTAAACTCTTACTCACATATGTCAGTAGAAATGTTTCTAAGACAAGAACTAAGAATCTGTAAGAGCTGTAATCCCAGAATTATAAAGGTTACCACACCTGAAGCATCCTATGTTAAAATACTTTAAAAAAGTTAATAAAATCTAACATTAACCTGAAGTTTGACAAGAAACAATTCAAGAGCTTTCCTGGACTAATACAAAACTTAAAAATGCAACTGTTTTACAGCTGAATTTTGCAGACTCAATGTCTTCAACAGAGTCTAGAACAGAATCTTGCACAGGCTTAGAACACAGGTTTACTTTCTAGTTTACAAGTGTGTCAATGCATCCCTCATAAGCATTGCTATAATAAAGATTGAATAATAAATATGCATTTTATGAAGGGTTTGTATGAGCTTATAAGGGAATTTTTTAATCCCATTTTACCAGTGTCCTATTCACAATGAGTACAATGTGCTTTAACACGGCCTCAGGGAGGTGTCTATTTGTGGTTCATTAATAAGGGCTGTTTTCCAAAGAGCTATCTGTTATATAATTACAAAGAGCTCTGAAAAATGACCTCCCAATTTCTGTGACGAGGCTGTTCAATGTTTTCTGATGGCGTGAGAACAGATGAAAACATCTGTGCAGTCCTAGCTTCTTGCCTAATTAGGCAGCTCTTGTATATTTGCTTTTTCTTAAACCATGCAAACACAGTTTTCAATTTCATTATCTCATTTATAGTCTGTTTTGTGTAGGCATGAGATGTAAATTACTGTAGTTAACCCTTTTTCTTTCTGCAGACAGATATGTTTCTCCTTCTTTTATGTGTCTGTGAGTAGCATGCCAGGTGTTTTCTGGGGGACCCTGGGATGTAACAGTGCCTGATATATCATTAAGGGGAATAATATGAATCAGGACCAGCAACTGAGAGACAAAACCACTTTCTTTTGACATTTACATCACATCTGAGAAAAGAAGGAGGCATGACAACCCTGAGGCCGGGCAGGAGCCTGCTCAGTAGACTCGGTGAGCAGGGCACATACTACTGCTCTTCACTGGCAGGAGGCACTCCCCCGGCTGTGTGACTCTAAGCAAGGTGCTGGATTCCTTCACCACTCCATGAAATATTCATGCCAATATATAATCATCCAGCCGACTGTGAAAGGGTAATTCTGTTTCTAATGGGCTTTGAGCTTCCAGAACACAAGGTGCCCACCAAACACAAAATATATGATGGCTCTGAGGTTGAATTATTATATCAACCTAGATAAGGGAAAGAATGCTGCTGGAGACCGCATAGTGCATCCAAGTACTCATTTCTATGTGTGTTTTCCAAGAGTATTTATTCTTTTAAAATTGCTAGTACAAGTGTAAGAAACAATGACTTGACTAGACCTTGTGTTGTTTCCGCTAGCAGGTGATAGGATTATCCAAAAAGGAGAGAGCCCATCTTCTTCTTCCTAGCTTTCCTCCAATCTCACAGTGTAGTTCTTAGTAATGAATAATCAACACATACAGTTTTCTTTTTCGTCTCTGTAAAACAAATCCTTAACAATAGAGTCTTTTCAGATCATCTCATAATGTGTACTGTGCTGCTCCATAGTAAAAATTATTAAATAGTATGAGCTATGTTCTGGCTCATTACTGCATGAGTAGGAAAGCAGACATTTTTATTAAAACTTCTTATATAAATGTATGTATAGCTGTCTAATAGATGGTTAATAGATATTTCAATAATTAACAGATTATAACAGAGTTTATCAGGTCATTATTTTGCCAATTTCATGTATTTATGTACATGATGCACTTATAACTGCTTGATACTTGGGCAGATTAGAACTGTTACATGCTCCTAATATCTATTAGTTATTATAAATATTTTGTAATTTTAGTATTTTAATGATATGTGGATTTTCACAAATGAAAAATAGAAATTTCAGGTTTCTTAAAAGGAAACAACCATTTAGGTATTGATTGTATGTTCAATATTTTCAGCATCTAATTTAATATTTAGCTTCTCTTGGTTTATAGCAACATGATCTTACCCTGACCACTTTCCTGTGACAGTTCTAATACCTACAGTTGCCTGTTCATGTGTGAATACCATCTGATAAGTCTCTATGTTCATATGCTGCCATTATTCTGCAATAAAATAAACCACCATCCTTTTCAGACCTGGGTAGAATCAGACCAGAACTTTTCTTTTCACATGAAGATAGAGTAAAATGTTGAAGGACAGTATTGCTGTGTTTTGGGAGCTTTGTGAACGGAGATGATGAGGAAGCAATTAAAGACAGGAAAAAACAATCCCACTGAATACATCTCACACAAATTACAGGAATCTGAAAATCTTTTCCTATGTAGGAGTCTGATTTAAAATCTCTTTGTGAGGAGTAAAAAACTATTCGTGAACAATGCACAAAATGGACTAGTGTGAACAGGCATTAGCTCCTGGAGCTTGGAAACTGTGATTCACCTCTATTGTCTGGTAAGTGTTTTGGGGAGGTAGATGTGCAAGTCCTTCCAGATTTATTCACAATCTGAACAATAAAGAATTCTACTATGATTGCAAATGTTAAATATTTCTTACTTACATTTCCTTCAGGGATTAAAGGCCAGCTCTGCACCCTTTCTGACAGAGACAGAAGGCACAGGTTTAAAAAGAAAGTCTCATTCCTTGCACACTGGGAGTAGATAGGAAGAGAGAGTGCTTCTTATCAAGGACTACAGATAATTATTCAATATGACATTTAGGGACACGCATATGATTTACTGTGAGTCAAAGTCGAGCAGCAGGTGTCCTGTGTCTTATACTGGGGTTTGCAGGGCTCTCCACAGCCACACAGGGAGGCTAATGCAGCACTGGCCAGCACACTGGGTAGGATTTCACTCAGAAGACTGAGAGATGGAGCAGGGGGTGATAGAAATGGTTTTTAGCAATTTTCAGTGTAGCGAAGCCATGTGTAGGAGTCCATTTTGCCTTAAACAGCTTCCACAGGGTTGCAAATTCTTGCTGCTTCCAGGGTAAAGATAAAGGAAGCTCCAGTGTAATGGAATATTACAAAAATATAGTAGGTGCCTCTCTTCTTCCCTTCCTCCACCACAGATGACTGTGGATTAAACAGTGGTTAAAAAATGCTCATGGCCACAGGAGCTAAATGGACCTGTTAGCAGGGTTCCCTATATGCTTTTCATTCTTGCCAGTACCCTCACCCACACTATTCCTGGATATGAAACAAGGGTCATATTACCAAGGAGCTGCCTGAAATACAGCCTCCCTGTTGGAAGCTCTGAGAGGTCACTTTATGGAAAAAAACTAGCTCAGCCCTGTGGGTTTCAGGGCCAAACAAACACCTTGGGCCCATTTAATTTACGCATCCATGTGCACACTCTCTGTTTAACTCACACACTAGTGAGTCAGTGTTTAACCTCTCAAGATGGGGATGATGGCACAGACTGTCACCTTAGCTCCCCCAGGTCCAGGTGGCTTTGGCAATGGGGATGCTGTGCATGGTTGCATAGGTGGGATCCTCACCTGCCTCTTTATTCTCTCCCTAGGAACTGTTGTTCTTGTCAGTCCCACTGTCAAGACATGATTTTGTAAGAGTAATGAAAGCAGGTAACAAAGCTCCTGACCGTCACCAAATTAGCACAAATCTATGAAAAGCTGATGAGCAAAATGTTTTGTGAAAGATGATATTGAGTGCATTAATCCTGTTAAAGGGGAAATTAGATACAAATTGTTGGAAAGCCATGCAAAACCAGGCATACAAGAAGTAATTCTCAGAAAAAGCTGGGGGTAGTCAAAATGCCACACTGGTACACAGAAAGGCATGCAGCTGTGTCATTGATGGGACACTGCACCACAGCACAGGGCTGCACCAGACAAGGGAGGGCAGAGGTAGAGAATGCTGCAGCTACTGCTGTCCCCTCCAGTGGAGGCACAATATGGGTAGAAGAGGCAGCTAACTGTGATAGGACCAGATTGCTTCAGTTGATGATTTCATTAGGGCTCTGGTGCATGGACAAACCTCTAGGCATCTCCATTTTCAAGGTTTGTAAAAGCACAAAAATATTATGCAAATTGATGTCTAGATGTGAACAGCACTAAGTATTCTTACAGAGTTTAGTGTGAGGATCTCAATACCATGGAAACTCATCACCATTCAGAAACAGCAGGATGCTATTTTTATGCTCAATTTTTTTTCTTGAACAGCCAAATAGCAAAATCTAAGGACTGATCAAATAGCAAAATCTAAAACCCATTAACTCTGTACAGCATCACAAGTAAGCAACTATTTACAATCCTAGACCAACAAGTCATTTTGCAGCTTGTTTTAAAGTTTTCCTTCTTTTTACACACATGATATTAGCAAATAAATTTTATAAGATAATATGAAATCAAGCCTATTTGATACAGGATAGCCTATACATGCTAAATAATGTTAATTGCAAACTATCTCTACTTTACAAGATTATTTGCAACCAAAATTTTCCATTGCAATTTGTGCATTTGGCTTCCCTATGGGATCCCTGATCTGGGCTGATCTGGGAACCTTGTAGTACTGTGGCAAGACCCATTAAGTAAATGAAGATAAAGCCCAATGCTATTTCATTTAAAGGATGAAGTTCTTTCTATCTCTTTCTATCTTTCTAGGAGTCCTCGGTAGTTACCCTACACCAGATTCTAAATTCACAGATATCTAGACTCAAGGGATGTGACTGTAAGCACATGTTAAAAACCAGAGGTCCTTATCCTAAGGAAGGTTACATAGAGCTATGAAACTTCTTGCAACTTTTGCTGTAAGCAGGAAGAAAAACAGCAGCAGTTAGCCCCTTCTGTTCTGCAACAAGGGCAGGAGAAAGTGTGTGGCAAAAGGGTGTGTTCGTACAGTCCATGCAGAAAGGACTGACTTGTAGTCTACCACCACTGCCAGAGGTGAGCACAAGAAAGCCAATAAAGTGCAACATTCCATTGCTGCTGTAACTGCTGTCTCTGCAGTAGCCTCAAAGAGCACCTGCCATACATCAACACCTCACAGTGCCAGGCTCTGTACTAATCCAGGACAAACGATGATCCTTCCAGCAGAGTTTTATAATTCAAAACCATAATAAAATATTCTTTCTCCTAACACTCCCTGATCCATACTGATCTGAGCTGCCACACAAGAGTGCACCTGGGAGAAACCAATCTCTTCAGAAATATGAATTCTACCTGAATCTCTGTTTTTTATTTATCTTTGCTCATTCCCAGTCATCTGTACTTCCTTCCATTCTGCTGGTTTTTCAAATGTATCCTCCTAATGATTCCCCATTCCTCCCAGATGAGTTACACTCTCTCAGTTGAAACAGCTTCACCAGCATCTGGATGTTTCTGACATCTGGAAATTGGCAAAAAAGCAGAGATTTTAAAAATGACATGTAGTTGCCCCTTGCATTATAAGTATTGCCAGCTCTGTAGGCCTTCTTTCAAGATAATCAGTGATGAGGGAATTTATACTGCATGTAATTAACTGGGTAAGTTTTATGGAACTAAGGATAGGTACCTGAAAAAAGTCCATTAGCAGTTATTCTGCTTCCACAGAAATGAGCCCATCTAGTTCACAGAACTTAATTTACCTAGGAAAAGCACAGGTGTGTAGGACATGAAATGACAGTGATGTAAAATATAGATAAAAACATTCTGAGTTCAGTTAAGGGATAATGTAAGAGTGAAAAAAATCAGGTAAACAGAATACTTTGTGCACACAAAATATATTGCTTCAAATTAATAGCATAGTGCAGACATAGATGACAATAAGCACAGCCATGTATTTGTCTTTGTCATAACTGTGCATTGAATACTAAATTAACTCAAAACCAAAACCAAGTCAGGGACATAGAAAGCTTGTGTCTAAGTCATCCATGCAGGAGTGCTGGTGTAGAGCCAGAGTAATATAGTTAGAACCAGGGATAGTGGTCAAATCAATTGTCCTGAGATCCTGAAGTTCTCATAAAGAAAATAATTTATTATTCTTGTGTGAGTCTCTGAGTAAAGACAAAGAAATGCAGTGGAGTTTTAAGTGAAGAAGCTTTGATGCAGAAGAAATGTAGCCTGATCCTGTAGCATTAGCTATAAAAAAATTATAAACTCTCCCAAATTTTGAAAGACAATGAAAGAAACAGTATCTGATTCCCCTATTTGTCTTTCCTGTTCAGTTCTGATCATATTCATGTTTACATATAAACAATGACAATGTCAAGATCTTAAAAATGGAGGTAAGGCCAGAGACAATCCTGCCTTACCTCCATTCATGTAAACAGAATCTGCACCTCTGGTATCAGCAAGTAAGAAACTATCTGTGGAGGTACCAGGGTGGAACCAAACTTCATCTGTGAAGAGCTTCTTGATACAGGGGGGTCAGCTGCTTTTGTCTGTGGATTAATCTTGCTAGAAGTCAGGGGATAGAAGTCAGGATTCAAAATAATAGTGAAAGAAATTAATTTTCTCCCTTATTCTCCAGAAATTAACAGGAACATCTTCAAAAACCTGACCAGAGTGGTGTGATCCTGCCTGGCTCAAGGGCAGTAAGCAAGCTTCAGCATGGGTGGCTGTGGAGCAAAGACCCAGACATGGTACAGGAACCAAGTGCCCTGCTGCTGCTCGGAAATATTTGAAGTTTTTAGGGTTGGTGTTGAAAAAGCAAAATAAGCTGGGAAATGTGAGAAGCTGTCTCAGCCTGGATATGGCAACAAACAAAGAATTGTGCAGACATGAGCAAAATGTGTTGACAGCCAGCTAGGAGGGTGGAATCAGCTCCCTTCAGGTGTTCAGAGCATCTTGTTTCTGGTAATCTCAATTTCTTTTGGGGTGACTATAGGGATGGAGGACTATTTAAAAATACCACAAACTGCTCTCTGGATGCACCTTTCTTTTTTCAGTGCCTAAAGGAGCTCAGACAGCCAGCTTGGACCAGACACCCAACTCCAGATGTATGGAATTAGGTAAATCCTATCTTTAGTAACCCAAAGCATACCAGAAGCTTGCCAGTCAAAGAGGGTGACAGAGACATGGGTCACACCAGGCTTGCAGCTATTATCAGGAGCTCCAGTATTTCTGTGTAAGACCGGGTTCAGGACAAAACTAGCTCTCGGTGTCAGCCCACAGTGAGCCAGTTCTACCAGTTCAGAAGCAAGTTTCCACAGCTGCATGAGAGAGAGTCAGCCCAGACTCCTACAACCTGTCTGGTGCTCAAAATTAGCGAGTCAGTGTTTTGAGTGAGGATGGCACAGCCATCTTGGTAAGAGTTTACCAGAGTTGGTAGAAATTTCTAACAGCTGGAAAAGGAGATCTGAAAAATAGATTCCAAGTCCAAAATCTGTTTTTACGTGAACAAGGTTTCCATGAGGCCCCACAGTACATGCTCCTCACATCCCCTGCATATCACAGAGTATTCTATTAATCTGATTCTCCATTTTAAATTGTGAACTTCTGATTCCAGCTTTGTAACACACTTCAAGCTCTATGGACAAAAGATCCAGGGATGGTTATCCTCACTGTTATTCCTTAATCCTCCAAGAAGTTTGCTGAAATTACTGTAGATTACTTTTGGATGGTTTTGAATTAATATTCCTTTGTGCACATGTGAAGAGACAGGTACCAGATGTTGACCACAATATCTGTATGATCAAAAGTAGTAACCATTGTGTATTATTTGTTTCATCACCACCTTGAATGTATAACTCTGAAGCTGACTGGTGAGCACTGGCTGCCATGATCTTGGCAGTGTGAAGAACAAACCTAGCAAAGACTTACGCATGAGTCCAACACCTCATTAAATAAGAGACTGGAAAGAGGTAGAATAAAACAGCTATGAGGCTGAAAATGCAGAAAGTGTTTCACAAGTTTGCCCAGACTCCAGGGAATAGCTCTAGTTCAAAACATAAAAGGGATGCTTTGACTTACAAGCATATGGTATGCTTGTTCAACTCACAGTCATTAAATCTGCAAAAATTAAATAAATATTCTGGCAGCTTTAATAGGCATTCTGCTTTCTCTAGAAAGGCATATCCTGGACTGAAATCAGTTCAGAGAGAGGTTCTCAGGCTTTACCAAAGGCACAAAATGCAGCAATTATATCACCCAATTGATGGAGCTGCCATCCCTTCCCTTGGGAGGCTTTTCATAGTCTGGTAGACCTCACTACAAGAAAAATCACACTAAAATGTCAGGTTGAGATCCAATCTATTTTTCTTTCCTTTTTTATATTTTTTTTAATATATCTTCCTCCTCCTTCAAATTAACACAAAATATTGTCAGAACCATCAGCACTGAGGTATAAACCCTTGAACTTCTGACACTTGTCTTTCTTGATTTTTGAGCCTTTTGTGTTAAGTTATAATAATTTCTAGTGCATTTCCTTTGACAGAATCAATCAGGACCTCAGCTGCTGTAGTGACCAGCTATTACTGCCAGCCAGGAAAACTCTCTACCTTCAGTGCAGCCTTTGGACTCCTTAGTGCAATGTAAGGTGACATGTAGGCATGGAAGCTGGGAATTTTCAGTGAACAGAGTGAACTAAATATGACATGTCTAACAGGAGCGGACCCCTCATGAATCCCTGACATTTAAAAGCAGTGGATGTCCACCTGCATTTGTCATTCCCAGTCAATATATCCAGGTCAACCCTTTACCGTGAAGGACCTCCAAGTCTATTGTCAATGTGTTCCATAGCTGAGGTCTGTGTCCTCCCTTCTTTCCCATCATCTCTACGGGGTGCAGTTGGATAAAGTCATAACTTACTCTCTGTCATGCTCCTATGTTTCCTTCCAAAGAGAAGGAATTGGCACATCCCTGAGCTCTTGGATTTAACTCGATCCAAGAAATGTACTTGTCTGTGTTTTGTAAGGACAGGAAGGGCAATGACAATGTTTAGCCTGCAATCGGGTCATAGCAGAGGGTGTGATGGGAACTCAGAGCAGTTCAATAGGGACACATCATTGGGGAGCTGGAACAAGAGCATGGACTTGAACATAAGCACCTAAATGGGTATTGTTGTCTGTTTATGCTCTCTTCTGTAGTTGGGCAGAGGACTTGAGAGCTGAAATGGTACTTAGGCAGTGAGTCCATTATGTCTCTGGGGAGACTTGAAACCTGTATCCACCATGGTGTGGGTGTTTGGTGTCCTGGAACTGAGAAAGCATTCCTTGAGCAGAAAGGAAAACACACCTTTTGAGGTTGAAGGGGCATCAATGGTGATGCAAGGACTTTAAGTTACTTTTTTTTTCCCCCCAAAAGGACTGAAACACAATAGAGGAGTAGGTCATACAAAAAAACTTATAGTGGTGAGAAAGTTGTGTGACTCTACATGTTGCAGATTTATTCTTGGATCTGAAGTGGATTTTGCAGCAAAACAGCACCTTTTGTGGTGACACCTGGCCCCTGTGAAACCAGTGGGAAAACTCTGATGACCCCCGGGGATGAGAAGACTTGAATGTGCGAACCAGTGAGTACAATCAGATCTGCTGTCTGTCCTGTCTGCTTCTGAATCTCTGACAGATGGGTGCTCAGTTACAAGTACTTTGGAAGAATATGTTATGTATAAAATACTCAATTCCTAGGCCAGTATGTTGTAGCCAAGATATTGTCTTAGCTTTTTTTCTTAACCATGATCTTAGATTTTTTAGACATGTTTATTGCATGAGATATTACATGGGTTCTTTGGACATGGAAAAGCCGCATCCTCAGCCTGGGAGACAAAACAATTTCACATTTCAACTTCTTTCCACTGGGATTCAGGTGATAATTTGTGCTCTTTTTGGAACAGAATGCATTTTTTCATGGTCCAGACTACATTTTCGTCATATGCCTTCTGAACCAACCAACTTCCTCCTTCCAAAGCCCAAGGACACATCAAAACCCACAACATTTCCAGAGCACTATGAAGTTTGCTTCTTTCCATTTAGCATTTAACATGAGTTGGACAGGGAAATACAGAGTATGCAGAGCCCCCAGACAGCCTGGCACAGCTGCTGAGACACATCAGGTGCATTAATGCACGTCAGCCTGCGCCAGGCTCTGCACAGGTTGGGAAGTAACGCAGCCACGATCCTAATCCCTCTGCCCTCCCAGGGGAATTCCGTGCATGCTTGTGAAATGTTACTTCAGGGATGTCGCTGGCTGGGAGGGTGTGAGAATACAGCAATGGACACAGCTATTTTCCTCATTCCGTGTGCCGAATGTTTTCCCTTCTTGTTTACAGTGCTATAAATTATTTTTTAGTTGAACCTTTGTTCTGGGCGCAGCTTAGCCTTGAGCTGGGTTTGCTTGTTTGTTTCCGTTCCTGCTTCGTTTCCTCTGCCTGCCTCCCAGCGTGACTAACACTGTCTGTGCTGCTTCCCTTGTCTCCACAGCTTCCCCTCCCAGTGCTCTGTCCTGGACACAGGGCATCGCCACGCTGGTGCTCCGTGTGCTGCCAAAAGAGCGACCTGCTCAGCACCGAGCAGCACGGGGAAGTCTGCTAACAGCGACTGAGAGGGGATGACTTCATAGAATCACAGAATTGTTTCGGCTGGGAAAGACCTCTGAGATCATTGAATCTGGTCATTAATACAGCACTGCCAAATGTCCCGAAGTGCTACATCCACACATCTTTTAAATACCTCCAAGGATGGTGACTCCACCATTTTCCTGGGCACCAGACCTTCATTCTTTGTTAAAAAAATGAAAACTTTGCCAGGCTTCCTTCCCTCCCCCCCCCTTCCACTACATTAGCAAAGCAAGATGGATATGGGACAAAGAGAAAGAAGTTCTGTGTCACCTGATGTTGTGGTCTAACCCCTGCCAGTAACTAAGCCACACAGCTGCTTGCTTACTGCCTCCAGAGGGATGGGAGAGAGAATCAGAAGGGAAAGAGGGAGAAAAATCATGGGTTGATATAAAGACAGTTTGATAGGTAAAGCAAAAGCAGTGCATGCAAACAAAGCAAAACAAGGAATTAATTTATCCCTTCCTATTGTCAGGCAGATATTCAGCCATCTCCAGGAAAGCAGGGCTCCATCACACATAACACTTTTTGGGAAGACAGGCTCCATGCCTCTGCATATGTCTGCCTCGCTTCTTCTCCCCCAGCTTGATATGCTGAGCATGATGCCATAAGGTCTGGAATGTTCCTTGGGTCAGCTGGGGTCAGCTGTTCCAATTGTGTCCCCTCCCAAACCCTTGTGCACCCTCAGCATCCTCACTGGTGGGGTGGGGTAAGGCGCAGAAAAACCTTGCTTTTGTGTAAGCCCTGCTCAGCAGTAATAAAAACATCCCTGTGTTACCAACACTTTCCAGCACAAATCCACGACACAGCCCCATAGTAGGGAAAGAACATTAACTCTGCCCCAGCTAAAAACAACACCTGAATGTAATTTCTGGTGGATTAATATGAGTCTGGGAGATGTAAAGTGGCACCTGCCTTCATTTGATCATTCATATTCATTTGAATTGATATGCATTTTTCTTCTTTCATTCTGTCTTATATTTTGCTGGTCTGGGACAAGCTTTTTGCTCTCCTGTAATCGATATGATACATCTTCATACATGACAAGTCACTTTATCATTCCAAGCCTGTTAAACCTCCCTGCAGACCTCCACCACAGTGTTTCAGACTCTGTGGTGCCTTTGCTGTCTCTGCAGCTGCTGGCAGCCTCTGAGTTTAACTTCTGGTTCATGGATTTGCACTGCTTCTCAGAAAGTGCTGACACCCCCTTAGCACAGGAATGGCTTTATGACATAGTGAGTCACTATGCACTGCAAGCATGGACCTGTGAGCTGACTAGCCTGAGCAAAAAGGGTTGAACTATTTCCCTTATTTACTACTCCTTTCATGTCTTTTGCAAGTTTAATTGAAAATGAACTTGAAATGAATCCCACTACAGTCAGTGAAAGTATCCCTGACTCTTTCAGGGGATGCTGGAAACTGGCCCTGAAACCTACAGCTCCTCATGGTACTTACCTTGACCGGCTTTGTGCCTTAAGTTATCCCACTGACTTCAGGCAAGTATTTAAAAGCTTTGCTGAATCCACTGGGAGCTCACAGAGACCATGCTTCAAAGCTTGTGTGGCAACGGAGCAATGACAGCTCAAAATGCAGCAAAGTAATGGGAAAAGCAAGAGTTCTGCTCCTTAACAGGAATAATTTAACAGAATCAAAATGAGTAAGTGTAAGTTTGCAAGTGTATTTAATGAAAGTTTTGCCAAACCTAGCACAAGTTTTGCCGTGTACAGATTTTGCCAAAAGAGGATGTTTTATCTCTGTTTTGCTTATTTCTCTGATAAAAATTAAGATGCTGATGGCAGTATTTTTCACTCTGGACTGTCACTTGTATCCTCACAAGTGTGGAAAACATAGCGCTGTGGGAGTGATTGTACCAGGGCCTGGGACACCTGTTGGGACTCAAAGGACTTGGATCATTCTGCAGCTTCATCATGGACACCCTAAATGGCCTGTGTCAGCTACTGCATCTCATTTCCTCATTTATAAAATATGGATTGCAGTGCATCTCTATTTTAGAGAATGCTGTCAGGGTAATGCCTTCTAATGATTATGAGACACCTGATAGTGATTGAAAGCACATATGTGGATAGATGAAACCTGCTGAGACACACAGATTGACAAAAATAAATGGAGATAATCTGCTTTCAGAGAATTGTTTTCTGCTGAATTACACTGTAGCAAATCTGTTATTACACACACCACCCCAACACAAAAATGCCTATATTTGTATACATTCTTTATAGGAATCCTTCTGAATGTATACAAGGTCCCAATAAACAAGGAAAAGTATTTCAGGATATTCTCCCTGCACAATCTCAGTCATAACTCATTGGCAGGAAGCAAGCCAGGTAAACATTTCCCCAGCTTGTCAGCTTCCTGGGAAGCTGAAGCCAGACCCTATCACTAGGCAGGACTGGCAGATGCAGGCTTGTCTTTCTTGCACTGAGGAGCCCAGAATTGCACACAGCACTCCAGATGTGGCTCCCCAGGGCTGAGTATGGGGCAGGATCACCTCCCTCAACCTGCTGGCAGTGCTCTGCCTAGTGCATCCCAGGATCCCACTGGCCTTCTTGGCCACACGGACACTGCTGCCTCATGGACAGCTTGTTGTCCATCAAGACCCCCAGGTGCTTCTCCACAGAGCTGCTTTCCGGCAGTTTGGGCTCCAGCCTGTGCTGGTGCAGGGAGTTATTCCTCCCCAGGTGCAGAACTCTGCACTTGTGTTTGGGTATCCGTCACTCCTCCCAGCCCTGTGTCATCAGCAAACTTGCTGGGGGTAAACTCTGTCCTCACATCCAGGTCACTGAACAGCTTATTCAGTTTAGGCAAGGCTGTGCAGCCTGCTGACCATGTATAATGTATTTCTGATTGCACATTTTATTACTGTATAAGGCTGTTAAAATGCTCTAGCATGGAAGCAAGCACAGGAGCTTAAATAAATACTGGAAAGCTGGGTAAAAATTACTTGCATTTTAAACAATGAGCTCACCATGCTGTAGAGCTCTTTTATGTATCATTTCACAACAGGGAGAAGGAACATTTATCCTTATTGATTTAAAAAAAACTACAACTTAAAATTAAAAAATAAAATTTAAAATAATATTAAAAATTACGTAGACTGAAAAGCAATGGCTGTTACCCTTCCTGGCCTAAGCCAAATATCTTACTTGTATGAAGTCCAGTTGCCAATTATAAATTGTATAGTGCAATGCAAGTTCCTGGTACTGGAACATTGCATTGCCGAAGTATTTTATTCAGAGTGTCAAACAACAAGTTAATAACTTATTTAAATGCCAGTGCATCCAGTTATTTTATGATATTATGATTTAATTTGCTCCCTAATTAAACTGAAAAAGCTAAGGCAGGAGAAGAAAATAAAAATTAAGGGCAGAGAAGGTGAGATTTGAATGTGAATGTAAATATAATTCCAGCAATGATTTGGGGTTGGAAAGAAAGTATGCATCCCATAATGCACATTTCTTTTCCGAAAGGTAAGCATAAAAAATAGGGTTTACCTAAAAAAGGTAGCATCTGGACAGCTCATTATATAGAAAACATAGAGTGACGGAGAAAACCTCTGGCTTGCTCTAAGGAACTAGTTCAGGAAAATAAATAAGTTTGTGAAGTCCCAAAGAGAACTGAACAAAGCTAAATAACTTGGAATTAAGAAAAAAGGATAACAAAATTTATAAAAATGATGCCATGGGTAACCCAAGACAATCAGGAAAACATCCAACTCCTCCTGAAGAAAAAGAGGAAGGTGCATCTGCTCCCAGCCCTTCTCCAAGCAAAGACCATAGGATGCTGACACCCCCAAAGAGTGACTGTCAGCATTAGTACACAGAACAGCACTGACAGTGAGCATAACACCATTGAAAATGTGGACATTCTAAGAAGGCTTTTCTATATAAAGTATTTTAAAGATATGTCAATTTTTCTATATTAATTTGGGTTATTGTACAGTGTTGAGAGATGGATTTTATGGGTAGACTGTGGGATGGATAGGAAAGTGGTTGGATGGTCACATCCACAGGGTGGTGGTCAGTGACTCAGAGTCCCAGTGGACATCAGTGACAAGTAGTGTCCTTAGGGGTCAATACTGGGACCAGTGTTATTTAATATTTTCATTAATGACACAGATAAAGGGATTGATTGCACCCTTAGCAAGTTTTCAGAGGACACCAAGCTGAGTGGCGCAGTTGACACACTTAAGGACAGGACGCCATCTGGAGAGACCTGGGCAAGCTCAAGAAGTGGGTCCATGGGAATCTCATGAGGTTTAACAAAACCAAGTGCAAGGTGCTGCACCTGGGTCGGGGTAATTCCCAGTATCAGCACAGGCTGAGGATGAACAGATAGAGAGCAGCCCTACAGAGAAGGACTTGTTGGTGCTGGGGGATGAGAGGCTGGACACGAGCTGTCAGTGTGCACTCACAGCCCAGAAAGCCAAATGTGTCCTGGGCTGCATCCAAAGCAGTGTTGGCAGCAGGGCAGGGAGGGGATTCTGCCCCTCTGCTCTGCACTGGTGAGACCTCATCTGCAGTGCTGCATCCAGATCTGGGGCCTCACCACAGGAAGGACATGGACCTGTTGGAGTGAGTCCAGAGGAGAGACACCAGGATGATCAGGGGAATGGAGCACCTCTCCTGTGAGGAAAGGCTGAGAGAATTGTGATTGTTCAGCCTGGAAAAGAGAAGGCTTTGGGGTGACATAACTGCAGCCTTCCAGTACCTGAAGGAAACTACAAGGAAGACAGAGAGACACTATTTACAAGGGCATGTAGTGACAGGACAAGGGGGAATGGATTCAAATTGGAAGAGTAGGTTTAGATTACATATAAGAAAAATACTTTTCACAATTATTCTTTATATTATAAATAATGTATCTGGGTTTCTGAAAATAGCCTAGCTGTTCAGCAAAGCAACTAAAGTTTCTCAGACCATGGGGAGCCTATCCCTTTCTATATGACTGATTCACACATTATAATCATTCTTCTTTGCAAGGCTATGATGTGTTTTATTTCTCACTGGTAGGATTATATATTATGATATAAGCTTTGGAGTGCAGCATTTCAGTTTAAGTAAAATTTTTTTCATGGAATCATTTGCAATAAAGCTTTTTTCAGTGACTAAATTATGATTCTGCTAGCAGCTTCCTGTTCTATTTTATTTTTATAAAAAGAATAACTTCGTATTCAAATGAGCTTCAAAGAATAAAATAATATGATTTACTTAGGAGTTCAGCTGCATCAGAATGGATTCATTTTTGACAACATATTCCTGAAGAGTTAGTTTGGCTGTTTAGAGGGCTCAGGAGCAGGTGAAATTTTCAGGTACTTTATATTTGTCCTGTAGGTAGAAACATGATATCACAGGAAATACATTTACTCTGTTAGCACCATTTTTATGAAGAAACCTACTTAAGCCTGAGAGCACATTTTAGGAAATGAGTACTTAAGTGACTTTCTTCAGATGAGTATTTTCAAACATAGACTTCTTTTTTTTAATCAATATTTTGGTGACTAAAAGCAGGTCTAAGTTTTAAAAGAAACTAAACACCACCAAGATTTAAAGAGAAGCATTTAACCCACTTTAATTGCGTCACCTCAGGCAAATCATGTAATAGTTTTTGTGTTAGGTTATGTGGCATGGAGCTTGTCCCCACACACAGAGAATCCTTCAGAATCATGTGGGGAACCCCAGTTACATCCCTGATGTCCATTAGATCACTGATGTCCATTGGGACTTTGAGTCATTGACCACCACCCTCTGGATTTGACCATCCAGCCAATTTCCTATCCATCCCACAAGAGTGGCTGTTCTTTGGGCATCAAGGAGAGTGACCAGCTCCCTGAAGTCTTGTTCCCTACCATGAAGGACCCTAAGGCAGAGGGACATGTAGGTTCCCAGTGTCCCCATCACTGACATGAGGCCCAATTCACCCCTCTGGGCTGTCCTAGGGAGCCTCAGGCCCTGGGCTGGAACACCCTATCACCACAAGCCAATGGCAGAGTTGCCATCACCCCACAGAGAAAGGGGTCATTGCCAGGGATGGGAGGATCACCATTGTGGGGGAGGAAAAGGGTATTTTAGGATTGCAAGGGACTTATGGGATATTCTATGAAGGGTGAGGAAAAGGGGCACCAAGGTGTTTTGGAGAGAGGTGAGTGGGAAAAGCGTGGGATAAGTGGACACAATGTACAAGCAGGGGCTGGACAGTGCACCTGCCTGGCTGTGCCCTGCGTGTCACCAGTGTAGTCTGTCCTGGATTCTGACTAAACCCCATTTCAAGCCATTTTCCCAGGCAAAGAGCCTTGTCCTCTGTGCAGGGGGTCTCAGTGACAGCCCCTGGGTTGAGAGCAGGGGCTGGAGGCCCGTGTGTCCCTGGTGATAAAGAGACTCGTGTCTGGAGAGACTAAGGTGGCTGCTGGAGTGACCAGAGGGTCCAGATAAAGAGACTTTGGCATCTGGATATCAGCTGAGATTCAACTCTGTGTGTGTGTGGTTTGGCATATCAGAGGGATGTCCATAGCAGCAGCTGCAGTTTGCAGCCTTTGAGGTTCATTTGCCCCAGCAGCTGGGGAGACTGAGAACCCGGCAGCTACTGACAGCTGAGACCCTGAGCCCAGCTCCTGAAGGAATTCACCTTGCAGGATCACATTTCCCAGCAAGGGACATTCTGCCTGAACTGACAGACACAGGACAGGATGAGGCCTTCGGTGCATTTTGTGTCTTTTGGAGTGCTACATTCTCTGTCTCTGTTGATCCATGTGGCCAGCTAGGTATATATGTACATATGCTGTATGTAGGTGTTGTATACATACATGTGCCTCCTGGGGACACCAGTCTGCCCTCACTGATGGCTGGATCTGGGGTTATGGAGGTGTGGCAGCCTTACCTCTGCCAGGCCACAGGATTTAGGAATCCTCTAACATAACGTGGTTTCACCTGCCTGTAAGTGCCAGCAGGAAGGCAGTCCTCTGTCCTCTCACATGCAAAGTTCGAATTACAGAAGTTGTCCTTAAACAACTTAGAGCAAAAATCTGTTGTTTAGAGGACTAAAAACAATCTGTGATTTTGTGATTCTCTAAGCTGTGGTGTGAGGCCAGGCAGTTCAGGTGAATAAGGAAATTACCTGGTGTCCAGGAATGGCAGTACAGAGCCGATCTCAATGAAATCGCTTGCAATGAGGAATTTATGGCTATTTGACTCTACTCTTTTTTATTCAAATTGAAAACCTAAGTTGTGTTAATTTCCTTATCTGTGTTGTGATTATGTTTCATGAGTCAGTGCAAATAATTGTCTTGAGAATTACAGTAATTGCTGGGAAACAAAGCTGAAATTGTAAATGGTGACTCTTGGGTCAATGCAGCTTTGACATTTATCAAAGATTTTTTTCTTTCCTGTACCCAAGCTCTACAGATGTGATAACTTTCCTCTGCACAGACAATAGGGAATGATTCCTGGGATTGAAAACACCAGACTTAGACAATGACCAATTTTCAGTTTCTTTTTTCCTTGACATAAGAAGGTCATTTTCTATTTCATACTTCTACCGATGTCTTGCTGCCTGAATGGCAACAACATTACTGACATGCAAGATAGATTGCTGTGATGGATTGCTTGAGTAACAGAGCCAGTGTGGGGAGAATACCAACAACCTACACAGAGAGAGAAAACAAATAGAGCAGGAACCAGCAGATGGCTGGGATGCACATCTATAAGAAATGTTTGTCAAAAACATGACAGAAGCTGTAGAGGGGTCATTTTATAGGCACATTTTATGCATTGTTTGGTGCTTGTTTAAAGACTTGCCACATCTCTTTCCCCATGAAGCCAGGTTGCATATAAACATAGCAAGCAGTTGTATGTGAGACGTGGTGCATAGATTCTGGTTTAATTTGGTAATTGGTGTCTAATGGGCAGTGGACATTCAGTGATGTAATAATAAGTATTAAAATTAAAGGACAAGGGATTTCCTCTTTCTCAGAGTCTCACAATGCTGTGGGCTGTATTGCCCTATCTGTGCAATCCTCATGTTTTTTGTTAGACTCATGGATCATTTCTGCCCCCCCAACATGAAAATCCTGACCCTACATCATCTCTTTGGCATTCCATATTCTTAATTTTTTCTCTGTATCTCTCACAGGCACTATTTTTCAAACTTATAACAATACACTTAGACATGCTGTTCGATTATTCCCTTGTGATTTGCTTATTTAATTACAGAGCCTGCAGAAATCCAAACCCATGAAGCTTTTATTCTTCATTCTAAACTATGAACTGAAGACAGGTGAAGGGGCTGATTGATAGACCCTTTTGAAGACCAATGCAGCAAGGCTCAAGTAAGCAATATATTCATCTTATTGGTAAGTAGGGTGTACCAGGGAAAAGCACCTGGACTTTCCATACAGTACATGCCACATGCTGCTTGGACAAGCCAAAACCAGAAAAAGTGTGGGAGCTGTGGGTAATTTATGCACCTAGTGAACTTACCCTACAGTGGTGCAATATTACAGTGCTCAGAGAGTTATAAGCATAGGCAAGGAAACGCACAGGAGCCAAGAACCCTTATGTAGACACCACACTTTAGAAGATGGACTTTAACATTAAAAAATTGTTTTAAAGCAATTTTTTACTACCCTGCAGGTTTTTGATGTAATGTCTTTAAGAAAAAATGCTTTGCTGCAGAGCACAGCCATGCTTGTCTGTCCTTCTCCTGACTTTCCAGAATCTGTACATCCTATGGGAGCAGGTCACCAAACTTTCTCTGCTCTGGCAGTTGTGATGGTGTCAGCTACTCAAGTCTAAAAGAAATACACAGTATACAGAACCTAAAGGCCTTGGGTATTAGCATTCACACAGAGCTGCATTACAGGATAGGCGTTTGGGTCCAAAATGTCATTCCCAGGAATAAAAAAAAAAGAATATATATATAGAATACACCAGTCTCAGAATCTTTGTTTTTTTGTTGGTTTTTCTTTTTCAAAGGGGAATATGAGCTGAATTTCAGCAGTGTTTTCCCTCTTGATGACTGCTCATGACTGCTAGATTTTTGAGTTAAGAAGGTTAAAATGTGTTCATAAAAGTGGCGCAAGGTTAATCTCACAATCCCCATCCTGCAGTCGAGCGATTGGACTAACCATGCTGAGTATTGATGGCTGCTGCAAGTTGTGTGCGTCCATGCTCATGGCTGCATCTTTTTTGCATGCACGTGCAGTTCTCCAAGGGCACAATTGTATGTTAATTCTGCAGCTTTGTCAATTTGGGGAGTTCCTCTGATATTCTCAGTATTTCAGGCAAGAAGGGTTGTCCTTTGTGGATGCACCAGTCCCTCCAGCCCCCACTGTGCTGCCTCCAGCCCCATGGTTTGGCCACCCACAGACAGGAGCAGGGGCAAGTGGGAGCTGCTGGCACCAAGGTCTCTGCAGTTGAGCTTGTACTGCCACAGCCGAACTCACAGCTGGTTCAGAGCAGGGCAAGCTGTGCAAATGCACATTGTGATATTCTTGGGTTTAGATCACCTTTTACAGAGATGCAGGGGCTGCTTCGCACCAGTGGCTGATTGGGATGAAGCTTATGTAGAAACAAAGTCTTAAATCATGGTATTGACATTGCCACAATGGGCACTTTTAAATTCATTATGAGATGATGGCATGCGATCCCTAGAGACAGATATACTCTATAGTGACAGTGATTTAGTGTCTGGGTGTCCACATGCATAGAGCTCACTAAAATCAATACCTGCTAGTTATCTGACCAGCTCTGAAGATCTGGACCAATGGACTCTAAAGCTTCATCAGCTCAGCAAGTGGAGCTTTTGCTGTGAAAAACAAGGACGGAGGCTCCTGCTGAGGGTCTAATAATGCCTCATTATGCCTGCTGATTTTACATAAAAGGTGCTCAGGCCATCTGCAGATGGACAGCAGCACAAATCTTTCTAGAGCTGCCTAGAAAACTCCGTGTTGGTGTTCAGTCCATTGGATGCTGCTGTTTCACATCAATGATGCTTTCGCTTCTTCTTATTACAGCAGTGATAAACTGTCAGGCTTATCAGCAAGTTCTTGTCAAAGGTGTGACTTGCATGTGCATTCAAAAATCTCTTTTTTCAGTCCTACTCTGGAGTTATCTATCAGCATAAATTTTAATTATTGTTATCTCAAGAGGAAATGCTATACTGCAATTAATGGCACAAATAATCGTGCTCAGTATGTGATTTGGCTGACAGTCACAGCTCCTGTTAACTGTATGCTCGCTCTTGTGGCGTGCACTGGAAAATCATGTTGTTACCATTCCAAGATAATGGTAATTTAACTTAACTCTGTGAATCCAGCGGCTGAGCAGGGCAGAGAGGTATCCACCAGAGTTACTGTGTGTGACATACTGCATTGCAGCAAGGCAGCTAATAACAGTGCAGCAAAGCACATTAGCTGTCAAGCAATGCACTACACTGTGGAGAACAGACTGACACCATGTCATATTTTGTAATCATGCGTACACTGGGGGATTTTTTAGGAGCTGAGGCGTATTTCTAACAGGGATGCTAATATAATGAGCCCTCAAATGCATTTCTTTCACTTCTGTTATTTGCAAAATATTATCTCTATGCTGTTTATATGTGTTGGTGAGATAATTCTCTCTCTGTTCGAGTGCACGGTTTGTCTGATGGCACATCCCACTGGGGACACAGAATGATGTGATGAGCCTGTTGCAGGAGTTATACCCTGATTTAAAGCAAAATCCAACAGCAAGAGTTATAGAGCTACAATATTTTGGGATGATAATACCTTTTCTGTGAGGATTTTTTCAGTCATACAAACCAGAGTTGGACATTTTTTTCCCAGTAAATACCAGCTGTTCCTCTAGAATAAATGGAAATTTCACTAGATAGTAGTTGTTGTTGTTGTTGTTTTAATGATTGTCACTGTTTTGCTTGTAATTGAGGATGTGTGCATCAGAAAAGGTATGAGAGCTAGACCTACTCCCATGAGTAAAAAAACTACAAACCACACTATGCTCCCCCATGTCTTTGCAGGTGACTTGGGAACTCCCTGTTAACTCAGCTGTCCTGGACTTTCCTGCTGGCCAGTGCATGGTAAGGGTGGTGGTGGGAAGAAAGACAGGCCAAGTGTGATGTGTGCTCAAGTACCCATGCAGACCTAAGCACAGTAATCACATTTTGCTGCACCTTTCAGACCATGAGGTGACCTGCACCTGCACCTTTTGCTTTGCACCATTTCCTTACACAAAAATGTGCACCAATCCCAAGAACTGGATCTTTTTTTCCTCCTTAGGGCATGTCATTGCTGCCTATTTGTCATTACAGGTACAAAAGGACTGGCTAATCAATTGCTCTCAGACAAAATATTCCTTGGCCAGCCCATTGAATCTGTCCTGAGAAATTATCCTTATACTTTCTACACATCCAAATCATCTATAAATGCACTGGTAGATAAGATTAAGTAAAGGCTGACCGTTACTTTACTGTGTAGTTGTACAATAACACATATTTATTGTTACTTGGGAGAAAAATCTGCTAGTTTTCTATGCATGTTCAAAATACCCTCAGAAATATTAACAGAAGACGCCATTTAATAAATGGGGAGTGAATCAGGTGGCAGACTTTTTCAAATTTGATTTTATAATGACAAATAAATAAAACAGCTTTCAGAATTTGCACTAAAATCCCGAAACTGCTTTTAAAGAGCTCACATAAACTACGCAGTGATCCAAAGAGAGAATCAGAAAATTTTACCATGAACACTGCAGCCAAGGCTTAGTAAAGTCACAAAAATATACACATATATAACAAAAACACCCTAATTTGTTGTACACAAGAATAGCTAAGCAGAAAACTGAAGAAAGGAAATCATCTTGTTGTATTATATACACTAATATATGATTACATTATATATGTACGAATTAAGTATACCAAATTTTAATGCAAACATAAAGACAATACAGAAAAGAAAAAGACAAGAGCTGCCTAGTTGGCTTCTGAATTTCTGGTGAATAAGTGTATTATTGTGGAGAGGAATTTAACTGGTCTATAGTCTATATGGTCTTTTAAGCTTTGTCATGAAACAAATGAAGAGTCATGCATAGAAATGTTGATCTCTTTGAAAGTGCTTTATATGTATGGAATATTTTAATAATAAAACAAACCAAAGGGCAACAGCTGTTTAATGACTGTGAAGTGATTTAGCTCGAACTCTCTTCAAATTCTCCTCTTGTTGGAGACAAATACAGGAAACTCCAGGTTCATAGATAGCTTTTTGAGAAAAAATGAGGAGTGCATGATGATTGTTAGCTCAATTTCATAACCTTCAATATAGTGGCTTTTTTTTCAATAAATTTGGATTATTTTTTTGTTTTGAAAATACAGATTTGCCTTTGCATCTTTGCATTCATAACTTCCAAGAACATAATGCTATTTTTATTAAGTTGATTCCTGAAGTCGATTAGTCTTTTTCAAACACATTTTATGTTATGGGAAATTTTTGAGTGGTTCTCTGCACTATTTCTTCCACTGTGTGACAGTTTTAAGCCATCATGATACTTGTTTCACTACTGAAGGAGACAGAAGGTGAAATTAGTTCTGTACAAGGAACCCATGCAAATTATTTATACCAGCCATGAAGAAATCGATCATGATTTCCCCAGCAGTGTATCTCAAAGTATGATCAAGGAGACTTGCTTTTTATGCTACTGCTGTTATTTCCATCTTTGCAATGGGCTTCTGTAGCATGTATGAATATCTTGTTTCTAATTACTTTATTTTGTTAACATGGCATCCTGTTAATCAAAATATATTCTGCTCCACATTCAGGGAGTTAATCTTTAGGATCCTTCTTGCTGACCAGTTCAAAAATCTACTGTAAAATATATATGAGAGGAAATACTAAGTTCACTAAAAAATATGGAGATGAACAAACTACCCTTTATTTAATATTATTGATTTCCTGAAGTGTGGAGTTGTAGAGCTCTGTGCTCCTTATTTTAGCCTCAGAGAGAGGTTGTTTTATTATTCTTTTAACAATTCTTTAGGATTTTGGTTTGGAGAAAAAGAATGTAGCCCAGCTAGGAAACACCCCTTTCCTACCTCTAGCCTTGAATATTTTATCACCAAGTAACTAACAAAAGGAAAAGCACTGAGACCATATTCTCTTTCTTTTAAGTCATTTGGGCAAAAGAATGTTATCAAAGAAGCATTTTCTGCAGAGAATAACAGGCTCCTGGGCTGTCTAGTTGCTAGAAGAGCTTTTTGTGCTGTTTTGGGGTCAGTTTTAGCTCAGGCTTATCAAGCTAATGTCGATCTGGACTGGGCATGAAAAACCATGATGGACTGAGAATAGTCTGACTCCATCTTCTCTGTAACATCACATCAGGTAACTGTGGACAACGTCACCTGTTCTCTGTTCTCTTTTCCAGAGTGGACAGTGCCAGCTCACTCAGCTTCTCCCAGTATGACAGATATTCCAAAACATAAAGCAGATTTACTTCCCTTCACTTTCAAGAGCTGCACTGTGCAAAGCTTAGTCAGAACCACCACGCCAATTGATCATATCTAAGCGTTGGCTGAAGAAGTGAAGGATTTGTGTGTTCAGCATCAATTGATCTCCATTGTCATAGGCCTGAAAAGTAATGATTTCAGCAAATTCAAAATGATTAGCATTACTGTTTGAAAAAAAAATGTAATGCAACTAATTTTGGAAACAGTCTTGCCTTTCTTTTGGTCATATAGAAAGGAAGCGTGGTTTTGAGTCACCTGGCTGTTCTTGTAAATTGTGAATTTCTTGTGTTCTTGTTTACACAGAGCCCTGTTAAGGTTCACTTTCCACCTGCTCTGGTTTGAAACAGGTGCTGAATAATTATCTACAACAGAGACAATGTATGTCCCCTATCTATTTCTGCAAGTTGCTTTTCTGGACACAGGTAAAACAAAGCATCTGCAGATTAATTTGTTCCGTGTTCAGTAAAAGAGCGTTAGTCATTATGAACTAATGTGATTTTAATGGGAATGTCATAAGTACCCCAATGCAAATTCTATTCTAATGTAGCTATTAATTGTACTGTAATTTCACCAAATGAGATAGCTTGCAATGCAGCATTACAGATGGTACACTGAAATGCTTGACCTTTGATGCAGACCTGTGTCAATGACAGGATCTTCCTACATAAGCCTTGAAAACAGAGTGGTGTTCAGATGGCTGGAAGGGGGTATGTACAGACCAAACTTGATTCTCTACTCTTGCTCCCTACCTAGAAATTAATCCAACTGAAGGTATCGAAAGCAGGCTACTAGGGGATGACTGGCCAATATCTTTGATTAGAAGAAGAAAAATCTAGTTTATACATAATTTAAGACAAGAATTCCTAATTCCCACAAGGAAAAGAACTTCTGTCTCCACTGACCAGCATGGTTTATTCCTTTGCACTCACTTACTGGCACTTTTCTCATTACTTGTAGTATTTCCAACAGGCATAGACAGAAGAATAGGTGTTCCCATTTCACAAAGAAGCATAGAAGTTCCCTCTGTAGTGCTGCTGAAAGAAATGGCCATCCTCCCAGTGAGCTGGGACAGTGACAAAGGTACATAGCCCTCAGTACGTGCATAACAGCTGAGAAACACATGTTGGCAGGTGCTTTGAGGCTGACATGCTCTGCCCCACAATACTATGACCACCTTAGACTGAAGTGGTCTTCTCACACCTCCCCAACTCATGGGATATCAGTCATAGAACTGTAGTGACCTTCAAAGAGATGAGAGAGCAGGGTTTTAACTCTTCACAGCTACTGTTAGATACAGGTGATTGCCCTGATTTTGAGCAAGTCTTCTCTATCAAGGGGGAAGGGAAAGGCTGATGTTCAGGTCACGGGATACAAGAAGGAGTCAGGCTCCCTCCCAGACATAGTCTGCCCTGTCAGCAAGAATTTGACTTGCCTTCTTGTGTAATACCCTCAGTTCTTCTAGTGCTGTGGCTTTTTTGGTGAATTTAGGGCACATTTCAGGAAGGGAACGGAACCAAAAACTAGGAATTCAAACCCTCAAAGCCTGACAAGGAAAAAAATCCCAAACGTCTTCTTTTTCCAAGGCAGCAATCTGGTTGATAAGAAGTCTTTCAAAGTAGACCTCTTCTGAGGAGATTTTGAATAGTCAAAGGTGCTACTGTGTGTAGAAAGGGTTTAAAGGTAGGTTGCAAATAAACTGATGCTGACTCATTGTAAAAATATAGGTAATATTTCTCCAAGGTGGATAAGAGTTAATACAAACTCTAAGACTTCTCTGGCAGGAAAATAATTGATATAAATTGGTTATAGATAAAAATAGGTCAGAATTTACAAGGAATTTCCTAAACTTCTAAAGTCTGAATCTTTGGTAGACTTTTCCAAAGCTCCTCCAACTGGGGAAACAAAGTCAACACTCTTTAAGGCAGAGTTTGTTAAAGATAATTAGGAGAAGCTTATAACTTGGCTGACTGTAACATCAAGAGACTGGACTGAGTGAATCAGGAAGACTTTTTGGTTTATATTCTTACAGCTATCATCTTAGCAAGTGCCTTTGGGGCAAGACTTGGCAGCCTACATGAAAAGATTATGAGTAAATTGCTATTTTTCATCCAGTCAATTTTGGCTCTTGTTTCTGCCATTTCATTTCCACTTTTCATCCAAAGTGATACCTGTGATCAGGTTTTGTTGTTCTTGTTTTCAATCAGGATGAACAGAGGCAATAAACACCTGAGATAATACCACAGCTGTTAGCAATTGGATTTCTTTTTTCTTTAGGTAAGCCTTACAGCTACTGAATTGGAATCAGAAATGAATTTGGAAGTCAAACAGTTTCCTGACCAATGCACATTCCTGTTTTCTAGATGAGACTCCCGTCCCCCAGAGCAACGAGAACTACATGCAACTCATACAAAACTTAAGCCTTCGCTTTTGGCTGTTTCCTGCAAAATGTTTTCAGAGCAAAGTCACTCTGCAGTATATATCTCAATTACACATTTATTCCAATTGTTAGATGCATTGTCAGGAGGATAATAACGATAGTGGGGACAGGGAAAATTTATCTGGCTAGGAAAAATCACATTGTGTTCAGACTCCCTGTAAAGCTTTTATTGACTCTGCTGCCAGCACAGATTAGTGCAATGCAAAAATGTTAAATACAAAACCAGCACTTCCCACTATTTAAATGTTTCAAATAATTAGTGGTTCTGAGCCTTTCCACTTCCATATTTTTAACTGCTGGCAGACTCATTTTCAAAAATATATCTACATGGATTTGTCTGCCACTTTAACATTTTTGAATTCAAAGGCTTTCACTGAGCAATCAGTAACTTTGAATAAACATCTTACCCAGTGCAACATCTTCAGAAGAATAATAGAGGCATTAAGTCACTGCCTCTTCACAAAATTAAAGAAGCCACATTTTATATGTAAATTAATTTATTCATTTATTTCTGTCATATAACTTCTGTACCTACAGGGTTTTACATTGTGGGGTAGAATGAATACAATAAATTACTTTCCAATTTTCTTTCAATCGCATTTCTTTCCACTGACAATAACGAGACCCTGAAGGTATTCAGTCCTATCTTAACTTCAGTATCTAAGTGTTCATAGAATGGTCTCACTGTTTGCTTTCTCAGGTGTGAGGCAATGCACCCTTTCAGGCAGCCTGGTATTCAGCACAGGGTGGCGAGTGAAGGAAAGATGAGGCTAACTCTCCAAAGTGTATTACAGTGTTTTCATTTACAGAGTTTTCATGGACAGGTTTTGGAACTGAGAGAGACTACAGGGGTGGCTTCTGTGAGAAGCTGCCAGAAGCCTCCCCCATGTCCGAGAGAGCCAATGCCAGCTAACTCCAAGACTGACGTGTGGCCACTGGCCAAGGCCAAGCCAATTAGCAATGGTGGTCGTGCCTTTGGGATAACAGATTTAAGGAAAAAGAGTTATTGCACAGATGTGATTGCGGCCAGAGGACATAGGAGTGAGAATATGTGAGAGGAACAGCCCTGCAGACACCAAGGTCAGTGCAGAAAGAGAGGCAGGAGGTGCTCCAGGGGCTGGAGCAGAGATTCCCCTGCAGCCCCTGGTGCAGATCATGGTGGGGCAGCTGTGCCCCTGCAGCCCATGGAAATCCATGATGGAGCAGAGATCTACCTGCAGCCCATGGAGGAGTCCCACGCTGGAGCAGGTGGATGCCCAAAAGCATCCTGTGGGAAGCTCACACTGGAGCAGGGTCCTGGCAGGACCTGTGGCCCCATGGAGAGAGAAGCCCACACTGGAGGAGGTTTGCTGGCAGGACTTATGATCCTGTTGGGGACCCAGGCTGGACCAGCTTGTTCCTGAAGGACTGCACCCTGTGGAAGGGACCCATGCAGGAACAGTTTGTGAAGAACTGTAGCTTGGAGGAAGGAGTCACACTGGAGAAGTTCATACGGGGCTATCTCCTAAGGGAAGGACCCCACACCGGAACATGGGAAGGAATCCTTCCCTGAGGAGGAAGCAGCAGCAGAAACAACATGTGGTGAAATGACTGTAAACCCCATTCTCACCTCCCTGTGCCACTGGAGGGGAGGAGATAGAGAAATGGGAATTAAGTGAGGCCCAGGAAGGAGGAAGGGGCTGGGGAAAGGTGTTTTTAAAATTTGTTTTACTTCTCATTATCCTACTCTGATTTTGATTATTAATAAATTCAAGTAATTTCCCTAAGTCAATTCTGTTTAGCTTGAGACAGTAACTGTCAAGTGATCTCTCCCTGTTCTTATTTTAACCCATGAGAATTTCATTATAATTTTTTCTTTCCTGTCCAGCTGCAGAGGTGAGTGATAGAAAAGCTTTCGTGGGCACCTGTCATCCAGTCAGGGTCAAGTCCCCACATACAATAATCATGTTCTCAACTCTATCTCAGATCCAAAGGGTTATACTTCAAATAGGGGTGGTGCAGGAGTAAATTGTTTCTGTGTGTTCTTGGGTGTTTCATTATATTGTGTATGAGCAGCACTTTCTTTTCATTGGTTTGTACAGTGAAATATAAAATTTTCCTTCCGCTACCTTTTTGTCTGGCTGAATGATACTCAAGGTTCATAGTAGAAGGGGCTCAGAATTTCAAAGGTATGTGGGCAAAATAGTGATGGAAAGGAGGTTCATGCTGTGTGCAAATTGTCTACCTAAGTGCTAGTGCTTCAGACAAGGTGGGACCCTGATAAAAAAATGAGAAATGGGACTCTAAAATATTCTTATAAAAGGGAATACCAATGGGACCCCATCAGAAGGCCATCCACCAGGCAAGGCAACTTCCTTTCCTTGATTCCATAAGCCCACTTTCCCCAAAAAGCAACAGCAGCAAGATTAAAGAGAACAACACATACTTTGGCTGTACCACACGATGACTGCAGATCCAGCACTAAGTGCACTAAGTGCATTGGTAATGTTTTATTAGTTTTGATTTATGTATTGCCTCATGCCAGACTCTTTTGAGTCTGAGACTTGACTTTAGAGAATTGCCCCCGTGAATTTGCAGGGACCATTTTGCTTAATCTGTTTTGAAATTGCAGGTGACTTCAGGGTGTAAAATGGGAGAAATTAATTGGGAGTTGTAATCACCACAGGGCTGAAGTCCAACCCTGTGAAAGTTGCTGCCTTCAAATCCTCTGACCTTGGTATCGTTGTATGCTTCCTGGAAAAAAGTCTTTACACTGGTAGTTGTGGAAAATCAATCTCAATTCCCTAAAGATGGAAGTGCTGTCGCTAAAGGTCACTGAGAGTTAGCAGCTGCTTTTCACTGGCTGTAGTTTTGAAGAGAAGTATTAAAAAGCAAACACTGGTTTGGGGACTGTATACAGGTTCAAGTGTTTGGGTTGATGTTTCAACGGTGTTGTTTAATTTTTGGCATCCCCATCTGAGGAGATTTCATCTCAGTGTACACTGTTGTCTTTACCTCTTTTAAGTTTTTAATGTCTTTTTGGGGTCCTCCATGGAGCTGTGCATTTTGTGGGTTCTCATTCCAGGCAATAGTACTGAATGGGACTGATGTTCACATTATTTTGGTCCAATAAATTCTCTATCAATACTTGGTAAAACCAAAGACCTGAATGAGAATATCTTCTTCTATTTAATTTAACCGAATCAAACTGAGAACCAAAACATCTTAGGAAAAAGATCCCACAAAGATAACTCAGCACAACTGACAACTAGAACATGCAAATGTGTATCTGCATTTGTGCTTCCTGCTGCATATAATAAGCAGTTATTGAGTTAAATTTTTATGTCTTTGTTGGTTTCTGGATGAGATATATTTTAGAAAAATAAAGAAAGAAAGAAATAAACCAAAACCCAAAAATTACCAAAGGAGGAAAAACAGTACGGGTGTTTAAAAATGGAATTAATAATGAAAAATTCCAGAAGTCCCTAGATTCAGCTAAATCCATATATTTCCTGAATGTCTTTGGTAACTCTTGAATCCCTTTTCTCTCTGAAGCATGGGCATAATAAGAGCTATTTGTCTAATTAATTGTGAATTTGAGATTTTCATAATAAATATTTTTTATGTCTTAACTGTTGTTACTCTATTTTTTTAAACACTTAAACTGCTGAAGCAGCCTGTCAACCCAATGTCTTGAAAACAAATAGTTATGTTTGCTCTTCTATTTTTCCATGGATTTTTCATTTCTCCTTCAAATCATGAGTTGCACACCAGCAAATTATAACCCTGCCCAGATAATCATGTATCTTCCTTTTCTTCTCAAATTTGTAGTATTACAGTTATTAATTTGGATGGCTGTTTTTTATAATCACTGGCGTCAGTCTTGAGTACACAGATTGCAGGGTTAAAGGAAAATAGTGGTTAAAATGTAGTTGTGCTCTACAGGATATTCATAAATCCTTTTCAGTGTGTTTGATGACAAATACTTGAAAGAAGTACCCTAAGACCCTGAAAATTGTTTTAAATGAGATATTGCAATCTTATGTTTTAACCAGCAGTATCAAATTATTGCTAGCTTTATCTGTCACAACTGACACGTTTAAACAAAAAAGCTTCACTGAAATGTTAGTCTAACCATGCTGACACTCTGTTATCTCAGAATTACAATAAATTATTTGTCTAATCGAGTGGGATGCTGTCTTCTAAATACAGGTTTCAAGCTGCCTTTCTGGAAGGGCTTGGGACTCTACAGACATTGTTTCACATCTGCTGGTCCCAGCTGGGTGTCTCAGATATCACAGAGCATCTCAGAAATGTGGTTCTGCATATCAGTGTTCAGGCAACTGATCTCTTCTCACTATGTGTCTTATCTAGCAGTTGACGTGCCCTGCGGGAAGGAAGGTAGAAAAAGAGGGAGAGGATGCAAATTAGTTGCCATTTCCTTAAATGGTACTGTTTTAAAAAATTGTTTAATTGATTTCTGAAAATTAAGTTCTCAGTAATTTCTACTTTTCCTATGCATCAGGACTATGTGGAAGTCTTAAATGGTTGGGAGGAAGTCCTGGAGTCTTCTTGTCCAACCTCTTGCTCAAAGCAGGATTGTTGCTGACACTGGATGACAGCTACATGGCCCTGGTGAGATGAGTCTTGAAAGCCTCCAAGGATGGATGTTTGAAACACTCTCTCGGCAGCCTGTGCCAGGGCTGCACTTCTGCAAAAAAAAATTTTTCCTCATGTCCATGCAGAATGTCTCAAGCCAGGAACTATGACTTTTGCTCCTGCTTACACCATCTGGTATCAGAAAGAGTTTTTGCTCTGCTGCTCCTCTAAGTCTCCTTCAAGCAATCACTGACAACTATTAGCCTTTCCCTCACTCTCAGCTTCACTAGATCAAACAAACTCATCTTCCTCAGCCTTTCTCTATGAGCCGTGATCTCAAGGTTTCCTGATCATCTTGTATTTTCTCCAGTCTTTCAATGTTTTTCTTGAACAAGGGGGGCTAAATCTAGGCATGGGATTCCTGGTTGCCTCATCTGTGGTAAATGTGGGGGGACATCACCTTCTCTTCAGCTGATGACAATCAGGATGTATCTCAGGATGCAGTTTGCACTATTTGCACTGAGAGCACGCAGCTGGCTGATGTTCAGCCTGGTGCCAACAGTAACAGTTCTTTGACCATGGCTGCTACTCAGCTCATCATCTCCCAGGTTGTACTGGTGGACTGAGTTTGTTCACCTGGGCACAGAGATTTGCACTTCTCACTACTGAAATCCATGTGATTTCTGCTGGCCCAGCTCTCAGGGTCCTTCTGGACTGAGACTTCACAATGCACTGGCTTCACAGTGCCTTCCTGTTCTTATCCTCCCATGTATTGTCATTGAAAGATATGCTAAAGGCTTTGCTTCTCCATATACAGGACACTAAACAAGTCTTCTTTTGTACTGGCCTCTGGGAATCTTGTTTACAGTCTTGCAGAGAATTCACAACTGTTATCTGGTTTACATTATTTCCCAGTCAATACTTTGTTGTTTGTTCACATGTATCAGATTACACTGGCACTGCATATTCTTAAACTCAACAAACCTCTTAAAAACAGACAGTTGAGGTCTAAGTGCTGGGAACATATGCTTCCTGCAAAAAACAAAGACAGCTGGGTGAACTCAGTAACTTTGAAAGAATAGAGAAAACACTAGTTTAAATATGGTACTAAATTTTTGTAATGAAATGTCATTCATGAAATTTATGGCTTGTACAGTCTCCAGATAATGCACTAATTTCTACAGTCACATACCTAACAGATGTCTAAGGAAGAAGCTGTATTTTATTACTCAATTCAGTAAAGTAAGATAGGAAGATAGGAACAGAGAACCACACTTCCAGCCACATACAACTTTCTCCATCAGGTACTTCATCCCACCTCAGAGGTACCTTTGACTCCTACAGTGGAATTCATCTCACCTATTCTTAGAGGTTGACAGTGAAGATGCTCAGCATCTGTTAAAATTACTGCAGGGAAATAAGTGTTTACAGGGCATAATTCTTCTGACTAAATGTAGAAATCCACTTTAGGTTGTCTGTTTCTCTCTCTTGGTAATATATGGGATGTTCTTATTGTTGATTTACTTGTGCATGCTTATGTTATGGACATCTACACCTGGTCAACTGAATACCACCCTTGTTGAATATAGAGGGATCTTGTGGTTTATACAAATTCCAAACTTCCATGCCTAAATGTAATTTGAATAAATATGTTCCTTCGTGTTTTGTAATGAAATGAAACCTGTCTCTTACCGATTTCCTTGACCTCAGATCAAGTAAAGTTCATCCATTGCTCTCAAATACCTCATCTAAATGCTTTGTAGCAATGTAGAAGATCCACCTTTGCTGTATTCATTTCTGTTCTACATTTTGGTCATTGTAATAATGGGAGTGCCTCCAGATATCAGAGTTATCCTTCCTCCTGCACATCCATGATGAGAGGACACCTCCAGAGATTATCAAAATTCAGGCTA
Organism: Grantiella picta; assembly: GCA_013397955.1. Classification (NCBI taxonomy): domain Eukaryota; kingdom Metazoa; phylum Chordata; class Aves; order Passeriformes; family Meliphagidae; genus Grantiella; species Grantiella picta. The sequence continues at coordinate 3,604,551 of VZRM01008322.1, forward strand.
GAAAGACATGCGGGGCTTTTATCCAAACTATAACATAAGAAGTGAGCTAATAGTAGTTGAAACTGCAGGTGACAAAAAGAATTTTTTTATAGGATCAGAGAGCAAAGCAGTCAGGAGGAACCTCTAGAGGGATGACAGAACTCAATAAAATTCAGTATCCAAATAAAAAATTAAATGAACTTTGCTTTTACTCAGTTAGGCAAGACTGACTCCATCACAGTGGGTAAGCCACTTACAGAGCTGTCATTTTAGTATTAGAACATATGCACAATATATTAATATCTTGTAGTTCTACAGAATTGAATAGAGACCTTGAATCACTGATTTTAACAGGATTGAAGCAGATATCTGCTGGTATTGCCATGTGGGAAGAACAATGGGCTGTCTCTAGAAGTAATACGGTGAAATACCGTCAGCAATATGAAGTAACTACTAGTATCAAAGAATCACATAATCACAGAAAATCCTGAGTTGGAAGGGACCCACAAGGATCATCGAGTCCAACTCCTGGCCCTGCCCAGGACACCCCAAGAGTCATACCATGTGCCTGAGAGTGTTGTCCAAATGCTTCTTGAACTCTGTCAGGCCGGTCCTGTGGCCACTTCCCTGGGGAGCCTGTTCCAGTGCCTCTGGTGAAACCTTTTTATAATATCCAACCTAAACCTCCTCCAACTCAGCTTCATGCTGTTTCCTTGAGTCCTTACTTTTTTTCTTAGCTATTTCCTGTTACTTGGGACCTGCTATCCAAAAAAATTTTCTTCTGCTTGATGTGGAACTTCTTTTGCAATCCTCAGCAATGTTCTAGCATAGAAGAGCGCTGACATAATCCTGAGAGCACTCAGAGACCTTTTTGTGTAATGGAACCAAAACTTTGGATTTCCGGGGGGAAACAGGATCCTTCACAAGGCAATGCCAGACACTAGCTAGAAATCATAATTTGTTTGAAATACAACTATATTCTACTGTTTCATATTCTGTTTATTACATAGAATTCTTAGTCTGGGAATTGGACAGTTGCCCAACTGATCTCAGAGGGAATTTTTGCAGTGCAAAAAAAGATAGTTTATGTAGTGTTGCATATGATAAAGTTCCTTAATGAAATCATACTTTTATTGACAATAAAACACACCCCTTCTGGTGTAGTAAAATTCTGTAGGTTCTATGGAAAGATCTGGTATGCACTGCTCAGATAGTATTTCTTCTCTGGCAAGCTGTTGAATCTTGCCTCAAAATCCAAGGTGGTAATGTATGCTTTTGGCAACTAATAAGGTGGTTAAAGTTTCTACCTCTTCAAAAGACTGTGTAAAACTTACAGCATATTTTTCTGACTGCAAAGTTTTAAGAATAATTTGCTGACTGCAGCACAGCATTATTCAAAAAAATTTTATTGAGAAATTGGCACTATTTACACTGCAGCCAGCAGGGGTGTCAGGTAACATTTAATTACACATTTAAATGCCTACATGTTCTGCTGTGAACATTCAAACAAGAAAAAATAACACGTTTTATTAATAACACTAATTCCCAGTCTGGCTATTGTTCCTCATGGCAGGTGGTGCTCAGATCACAAAACTGTAATCAAAAGGGCATTAAAGCAACACTGATCATTTTCAGAACACTTTCGTTTTTTATAAACTTACAGGATTTTTACAGTATTTCAGAATTGTCTCACTATGTGCCATTGCAATTCCATGCAATGGCATAATTTTCTGCAGTTGCAGCTTTCTCCTTGGGCATTGGATTTTTAATTTCTTTAATATGTGTTTCCCTCTCCTTCTAAGCAACTTTCCCTTCCTTCCTTCCTTCCTTCCTTCCTTCCTTCCTTCCATCCTCTTGTCATGGTTACCAAAAACATGAGTTTAGCTAGCTAAAACAATTAATTAATAAGTTCACTTAATTTATGACACAGAATTTACTTCCAAGTGCAAAAATATAAAGTTGAATAAGCTCTGCACTGTGCTGTCAGGGGACAAGGTGATACTGCCTTCCCCCAGCCTGCCTTTCCTAATAGCTCAAAGAGATCATTCTGAGTTTTATTTTTTGGTTTTTGTATTTTTTTCTTTCTTTCTTTTCAGTTAATTTTAATCCAGATACTTCCACGTTGTAGTTGCTTCATAACTATGTAAGTGTTAGCAACAGTGGTGAAGCAGAAGTTAAAGTCCACTAGACTGATACCAAGGATACTGGAACTTAGCTTTTTGGATGGAGTACAAACCATCCTAAGTCAAAGTGACAACATTACAAAACCTCATTACGTTCAAGAAATTAATTTAAGCATGCACACACAAGCTTTGCTGAAATTCAGTTGTGAACAAGTCTCTTTGAGATTCAGAGATTGAAGCTGTAGCCTCTAGATAGGCTTAGATCCATGAAACCAAAACAGAATTAACAACACATTAAAAAATTAACCTGTTTTCCAGTTTATGACGAATATTCTTCTCAGCATCCACCTTTGGCACCCTTCTACCCCTCTGACCCTTCTCTTTTTCTTTAAAGGTACACCTTAAAGTATACTACAGAAAACTGATGCTTCATATATTCTGTATATAAACGGTGTATTACTGTTTCTATCTCATTGTGGAACAGTTCTTGGAAATGGTCTTTCAGAATAATGTTGTTTTCTGACTCAAAAACTGCACAGGTAATCATTTTAAAGCTCACTTACATTATTTACTGTCTATAATTATAAAAAAATGTTTTGAGAAATACACTGTAGCACAAACTGTTTTAGTGTTTAGAATCTGTCTCTGTTTACTAGATCAAAACAAAATTAATCCAGACTTTCCCTACAGTATGAAAGCAGCACTAAATTAAATGCTATCTTCTCTATCATGCTGCCAGTGCTGCTAAGAAATACAGCACTAGAAACAAGATGCCACAGTAACTCCCTTGCACTTTAATTCCTGCAAGGCTCCTGTCATTTGTTTCTCTGCAATCTAGGGTTTCTTTAGCACAGTAAGACACACAGAGAAGACTTTTGAGAGAGCAAAAGCATAATTTATAACATGGTCCTTGACCCATTCCTCAACTAGTAGGATCAGTTCTACCCTCTCTGATACCTGAATGTCATGGGGAGTTAATCATCAGAGCTTTTGCTCATTGCACCATTCCCATCAGGCTTACTGCACCATGGCTTCTTACTCTAATATCTCTTCTCAAATTCATATTGCTTATCCTGTCTGTGTTATCCTGCAAAGAAGTATTTCTTTGGGCTTTTTACTAATGCACCACATACTTCAGTGGGCTGAACACTGAGTAAATGAACATGTTTGGGAGTCTACAAAAATTCTAAATTTCAAAGGTGATTTTCAAAATCCGGTTTGTCTTTAATGTGACTGGGAATTTACGACCAGCTACACTAGACAGCTACTAGAGAAATATTTTTATTTTTATGAAACCAAAATCAGCCTATGTCTCTTAAAATAATAATCCTGTGAGTGCTAGCTTTCTGTCATTATATCTGCAATATCTACAGTTTCCTCGAGTGCTCCAGAGTTCTGCCTCTACCAGCAGTTTTTATTGGCACCCATTGCTCAGGAATGAGCACTAGCTGATGCCAATGAGGTTTGACTAACCAGTGTTGCTGCAGGGACAGTGACTGCAATCAGGGATTGCAAATCACCAGCTGTGCACACGTTGGAAATGAACCTGTTGAAAAATTGGCTGTTTTTCTGAGAAAAATGGTTTTAGGTGGGATTTTATCTTCAGCCACTCAGGAAAGCCTCCACATAAAATAAGTATTTGTGGGGAAGGTATCAATGTATTCAAGTTTCACTGTTTTTCCAACTAATACCACACATCAGGAAATCTGGGGAAACTGACATGCTGATTTGTGTTCATTTTTGTATGTGGGCTCTTAGAATGTTTTTCAAGCATGTGGTGATGTCACTTAGATGCATGTAAATAAATACTCAGCACAAGCTGAAAACTTTGGCTCAAGTCAAGCATGCCAGCTGTGAATTCCACAGAGAGGTCTGACCTGTCATTTCACCAAAATAACTTTCTTGCATTCAAGATCTAATATAAAATAACCAGCAGGACTATGACAGAAATAATAACTGTTTCTTTGTGGACTAAAATCAGTTAACTTGTGAATTAATACACTGGGGGAAAAAAACCTAACATGGCCATGGGGTTGAAATGAAATCTTGCTTCTGAATACTACCTGATATGGAGAGACCTGAAAAACATAGAGTAAACTGGTTGTGTTGGAATAGAAATAATAGCTAGAAATACCAAGCTGTGAGTTGTAAGCATGTATCCAAACTAAGCTTGGGAGCTTAGGGATTGTGATTTTGCTGTAGAACTACCTCTCGAAACAATTGTAATGATCCACACCACGAATGACATGATATATGACATTGTATGCCTGAATAGAATTAGTACTCCACAAGCGTGATAAATCCATCTGCCATCCTTCCTGAAGGAAAGAGGAATTTCTATAGTTTCCTCTGCCTCACTCCATCCATTTCAGCTGAATTCCAAAGAATGTTTGGGCATGGTAGGTTTCCCAGCCACTTGTACATTCTCTTGTAATAATTCTTTTAGGGGAACTCAGTCTTCCTGTTATTAGTCAGAATGTACTTTATAATTGCCCATTGATTCAGCCTGTCCTAACTGTTCAGAATTAAGAGACAGTTCAGAATAAATAGACAGGAAGTTTCTGTTTTCTGCAGTTTTTATGACTTTTTCGTTACATTGCATCCTGCCATTCAGTCATCACTGGAAAGAACAGAGAGAATTGTTTGGCAATAGATATGGGAGAGGACTTTGCAGTGATCTATCATTTATTTTTAGTTTCAACAAATTTTAGCATGAAATAACGGATGATGTAATCATCATGGCCAGTTTAGCTGGCAAACACTGTCTCGGAATAGGCAATGTGAATAAGCAGCATTGTATTAGTCACTTTCTTCAACGAGGAAAATTATTTATTTGCAATGCAATAGTGTGTTTGTGTTTGAATTTACCTTACTGTCTACAGAGCATGCCAACATATCTGCATTCTGGTCTTATAAATGCTACCTCAAGACCATATTTAACAAACATAACTGAATTTAACATCATATTCCAGTTCAGACCTGTGTAGCAGTAGCATGTAAACCCACTGTTTTAGAAGGAAGAGGTGTGGAATCATTACACAATCAAGAAGGAACAGTTAATCTAGATGACCTTTATTCAAAGCCCAGGGAGAGGTATGTTTAGTTACCAGTGGCAACTCAGTCCAACTATTCAGCTTTCCATCTACAAACGTGTCTAGTGGGACCAGCCTTCGACCTTCACCAAAAAGATTTAGAGTAACCCCTCTGTATTACCTTGTATGAGCTGCTATTCCCATGCCTCACCAGTCCCTGCTTCTTGTGGTACCTCCTGCTAATTAGCTGTATGCATTAGGAACTGGAGCTGTAGAAGTTGTATTGAACTGAGCTTTTGGGTGATCTTGACAAGGGAGCACTTGTACTTCTCTGCTCTCCTTCCCTGAGCTGGTTTAGATATTTGTGCTATGGTCAGGCCCTACATGGACCTGATTCTCTCCTGCGACTGTCAGAGGGTGAAAGGCTGGGCTAGAGATGCCTTACCAGACATCTCAACACTGCTAGGTTTCTGGGTCAAAGATTCAGTTAATTATCCAGTGCCAACAGCTGATAAGCAATGTACAATCATGATACCAAACGGAAGCAAAGACTCTTGAAGGCAGACTAACCTTCCTGCTGCTTTTAGAGGAAAGAAGGCTCATTGTCATCATTCATCCTCTATGTGTCTTTTCCCTGTGAAGTCTGCTGTAGTACATATTGGATAACTTCTTGAAGGTTTTCCTCTCTTCATAGGTTGTGGCCCTATGAACCCGAGACTAATTATCACCTTAGATGAAAATGATAGTGGCTAGAGGGTTTTCTAGGAGTTACAGCTCAAGGTGTTGCTGCTTGCGAGTGAAATGAGATAAGGAGGATGTTCACACTTTCATGCAGTTTACCATTTCCCTAAGATCTTCAGGCTTTGGTGTATCTTGAGACAGTAAGACCTTGGGGTTCTTCTAACAGATATCTGAGGTCAACAGCAATGCCTAATTCAAAGACCTTGGCAGAGGTATATGTAGCATTTCCCTTTTTTCTCGTGCACTGAATTTCTCTATCAAAGGCACATTTCTTTGATGTCTTGTAGTTTTAAACACCCAAAAGACAAAGCATAGCTGTTGGCAATCTTTCAAGTCTTGTGCAGAAAAGCCAAACTGCACAATTCACAAAAAGAAATTCAGCTGAAGAATTTCAATGAACTACAACTAACAACCTTGAGTAACTGGGCAGACATCTCAGAATTTCTTGTGTGAACAATGGAAGCCTGGAAGAGACGGCTGGGAGAAAAATGAGACTGTCTTGCAGAGTACTTGTATTAAAAGCCTTCAATGATTTTCAAAGAAAGAAAATTTACCTGTAGTGTAACAATATTTCTTTTTGCCAGCTGATGAATTTTATCTTGGAGGAAGAGGAGGAGGATTTAAACTTTTCCCCTTATTTTTAAATGTAGAGTTATGGTATAGTTTATTCATATATAAAAAAAAAAATTACTCATATATGAAAATAAATATATTTAACATATATTTTATTTTTATATATGCATACATGGCTATATTTATACATACACAAATATGCTCCTAAGATGCACTTGATCAGAGGATTTTTGCATATTTTTATTAAATTGAGGAGGAGCAGCTGCTTGGAACAAAATGCAGTTACAGAAATTAATCTGAAAACTTCTTGAGACTAGAAAAACCACTACAATTCAAGTGTAATTTATCATGCACTATTGTACAGCAAGTTTCTCAGTTATTCGGGACCTTATCAGAAGCTCTACATGCGGGAAAGTTCATAAGGTCCTTTGCAGTTTTCAAGGACCACCCAGATAATTTATTTTTCCTGAAGCATGCAGCCTCTGAGTCTTCTCTGAGTTAAAGGCTTTAGCACCGTCTTTTAAAATTTCCAGCACTTATCTATAGGCAACTTTTTACCTTTTACCTATTTTATGCTGCATCTAATGCCATGGTTTATGCGTGTTTTATAAAGAGTAAATGACAATATTGTGAGTCAGCATTCACTTTGATAAGCTAAAAAAAATGCCAGATTGATTATTTGGTCAAACCAATTGTTGAGTATTTACTTGTGTGTCCCTGCAGGTCAATGTCACAGGTAAACAGACTATGTAATATTAACCTGGTTTAGTGTCAGGATGCAGTGGAAAAGGCAGGTGTCAGTGGGAGGAACAGTTCCCTTAGCAGATGCCTCACAAACATGGTTTATAGGTGGGTTATCAGTTTCAGCTGATAGGTGGGTTATTACCTTGCCAAATTGGAGCCGCTGTGGATTATTCAGTAGGGTCCTACATGAATATTCAACATGGTGTTTTGGAAACTAAAAGAAAAATGCTGCCTTTAAACACATCAGCCACAAGAAAACTCCCTCAGCACACACATACACAAATCATTCTAAACATGCTGTGGTTTTTTTAATGTGTAGATTTGTGTGTCCATGGGAGCTCTGGTCTATTCAAGGAGTACCCGTTGGTCTTCTGTTTTTCAATAAGCAATTTTGTAAGGGGCAAAGAACAGCAGCTTGATATTTGATGGAAGTTGCACAGCTTCTTGAAATGCTTGTCAGACAGAAGAAATCATATACCCAGATCAAATGAAAGGCTCTTGACGCTGGCCACAGCTCATTGCAATCAGTATGATATTAAAATGCAAGGACTAGTTTTCATTTACTCTTTGAATTAGCTTTACATAGAAGGACTTTTCAAGGGATACTTCTATTTTGATAGCTAAAATTGCTGACTTGTTCACTCCTGAAATTTCAGGTATGCAGTAGCTGCATTTCCCAGTGAAACTAATTTGCTTACCTTTTCTTGTCAGGGTGTTAATTTGGACCCAAGTGTCTTTATTTTAATTGAAAAAAAACAATTAGTCTTCTTCATGCAAGCCTACATGCCTTATCTTCATTTAATAATCAGTTGTGTAATTGGTGTTCAGATACAGTTTAACTGAGAAAATTGCAGCATTTTGCCTGTGTGGGGTTATTTGAATACTGAAAGTGCAGCTTCCTATAACGCAATCAATTCCTTGAGGGCACACAAATCCCTGCCTGACCTTTCGAAATAAATTAGCAACAGAATCCAAGGGTTGGTATTTTGATGTAAAGGTTGCAATGAATGCCATCTGTCGGGTATCAGAACAGTTTAATGAAGGCCTCTTACATCAGGTGCTCTACAAGTTCAGGAAGATGCTCTGGGGGCTCAGCTCTGCACTGCATCCAACCTGTATATTCCGGCAAAGCTGGACAATTTGCTTGCCTATGCCTTAATGAGAGAATCTATCTGGAAGCTGCAAAATACTGCAGTCTCCAGTCTTTCCACAATATATGAGAGATCCCTGTGATGGCTTACTGAGCAGCGTTAGCAGCTCCTGGGTCTGGCAGCTGGATGGAGGCTGAGGCAATCACCCTCCCATGATGGCCCTCGCACCCCTGGCAGTGACCACCCCTCCCTCGGTGGGGTGATGGGGACCCTCTCCTCTTGGCCTGTGGGGATGGGTATCCTGCATCCCTGAGACCCTCCAGGAGAGCATGGAGTGAGGGTGTTGCAGTCTCCATTGTTCTGGTGAGGTGACTGGGCCTCCCTCCTCCCATCATGTGTCCCTCTGCTCCTTCTCATGCACGGGTAGAAGCCTTTAGTCACATAAGCTAAAAAATTGTTATTGTACCTTGGGGGTAAAATCCTCCAGCCCGGATCTCTGGCCATTCTCCCCACACCACCTGATCCATGGCTCTCCCTGTCCTGGAATTTACCATCCTGGTGATACTGTTGGATATATGTGGGGCTGCCTTTGGCAGGGAGAAAGGCCTCGTCGCCATAGACTGGAGAGTCTTCCTTGAGCCACAGCCCTCAGTGGGGGTCCAAGATCTTGTCAGACTTTTCTCTGTCTCCACAGTTAGTCACAACTGATGCCTCACCCTTCCTTTCTTTACATACAGTCTAGTAAAAACAGCTGAGTCTCCATCCTTGAAGAAATTCAAAACCCAACTGGACAGGACTGAGCACTGTGCTGTAGATGACCCTATTCTGAAGAGAGGGCTGGGCAAGACCATCTCCAGAGGTCCCTTCGCACCTCAGCCAGTCTGGGATTCTTCAATGTTTAATGGTTTTCCATTTCTGGGGAGCAAAGACTCTTCCTTCCCAGAATACAAGCAAGTGGAGATACAGTATTACCAAACCAAATGAATTTGTTTATTCTTTGACAAAAAGTGGTGGCAATGGAAGCACATAGAAAGATTTGACAGAATTGCATTGATATGAAGGGTGTTCTCCAGACCACCTTCATCTCAAAGTGTAAACTGATTTTAGACTGAATTTTGAGAACTCATTTCAGTGCATCCCCTACTTGAGATGATACTCTCCAAACTCAAACACAGAACAAAATGGTTAAGATGTCTGCTCCTATTATTTTCTAAGGAAATGCAATGAATAAAAGTTAAGGTTTTTAACCTTATGTCAAAGAATTGGCTGTGTATTTCAAAATATTTGAAGGTACCCAGTCCTTTTTATCCTGTTTGCTTTGTATTAGCTCTGAAACTGAAATTCTTTCAACTAAAGCAGAAATCTTTGTCAGCTTGAAATTGGAGCATCAAATACACTAACAGTTATTACGTAAGTATTTCTGTATTTATTAAAGCATGTCTGTGCCACAGCAAGTTTCTGTAACCAATAAATAAATGAGGTTTTGAAACTCAGTTTAAAAATCAGGTTATATAAACTCAGCTTTGAAATATAATTTTTTGCTACAAGAATTTCAGACCGTCTTAAGTCAAATCAATTTTAGAAGATAGACCGAACCTAGAATATATCTCTGCTGTTATTCATGGCAGAACATTTGCTGGTTTGGAAATTCAATTTCTAGGAGAAGTATTTGGAACGAGATGATCTTTAAGGTTCCTTCCAACCCAAGCTATTCTATGATTCTTTGAAAAGAAATGGAAAATTGAATTTGCACTTTGAACACTAAAAGCAGATTTTCACGGCCTGTCAATGAATGACCAAATAAACTACTAATGTAATGTATTTCAGCATATTTGACCAAGACTGTCAATAAACAAAGTAAAGCTCCTAGAATGAGAGACAGGAATATCAATTTCTAAATTTTCATTATCTGCTGCACAGGGGTCCCTGGGAGAATAAGTAGAAATTGGGCATCTGCTGAATTTACATTACAGCAGTGTGTATGAGCAATACACTCTGGACAAGAGCAAGAGAAACCTTAACTGAATTGACAGGAAAGTATTTTTACAGCTGTTACTGATCTTAAAAGTAACTAGAGAAAGATTCTGTGTTCTTCAAAAAGAAGATGAATGTTTAAAAAACCCACTATTTTTAGAATAAGCAATGGTGAGTGTCTGAATGACCTTGGGAACCATATACTTTTACAGATGAAGAGACGCAGAGCTGCTTTCCAAGTTTTAGATTTATTTAAGCTTTCACTCACACACTCCTTGTCCTGTAAGCATAAGGACAAAGTGTTAGCTAGCTATTAGTTACAGAGGTGGGTAGCAATGCCAGATGGGAGGAACTTTATGCCATCCTTGAACATTTTGGCAGTTGCTGAGCTGCTGTCTAGGTAGTGTGTTCAGTGCATTTCTGAAAGGCAAAATACACCTCCTCCAACCATTAAGTTCCCTGTACTGTTCACTGTACTTTAGAGGACTGATTCCTTTGATAGAAAATGTCTCTTATGACTGCTCAAAAGAAAAAAAAAAGGAAAAAATATATAGGAATTTTTTTCTCTGAGTAACAAGGACCAAACCAAAGGGGATAAATAGGCTTATCTGAAAGGCTGACTGTTTCAGATCATTACTGTACAGAAAAAGGTGCTCATGCATGAGGGACAGACTGCAAAGCTGGGTTCCCAGACTACTGTGTGCTCCCTGTATTTCCCTTATCAGACAGGGGATCTAGCCAGTGAATAATCAATTTGGCGAAAATTTCATGTTCTCCAGTGAAGGCCTAAGGCAGCCTCAGCTTCACACAAGAACCTTAAACTAAAGGTAGTTACCAAAGCTATGAAGGTTATTATTTGCTGCCACACAGCAAAATTTGCTTCTGGCAAAACTGGAGGAGATTCCCAAACTCAGAATCCGAGCTCAAATTTGCCCACCTCGAGAGGCCTCAGGCTCCTTCAGCTGCCCTGCACACATTGGATGCCTAGCTCTGCCCTTGCCCAGGTGAGATGCGGAGCTTCTGCGGCAGCTTCCTTTGGCAGCAAGGAGCAGCTATAGCAAGACAAGTGAGGACATGTCTCCTGGTCTCCTGGAGCCAAGCTCACTTTGCAGGGGCTGAGATCAGCACCAAATATGGGGGGAGTGCCTAATCCTGCTCTAAGAAAGGCCGTGCTGCTGTCACACTGCTGCTGCTCCACAAGGAAGCTGTCACCTCTGCCAGCTCGGGGGTTCAAACACATTTATCCCAAAACTGCACTTCGGTCCTTCCCTGATGCTCCTGGGAATGACTGCTGCAATTCAAAAGGAGACCTTGTGAGTATCTATGGTGTCACGTTGTGGAAATGTCTTTCAGTAAATAACAGGTTTTTCTTCATCCAAACTATGAATAATCACTCAGAGTATATTCTTTCAAAAGCAGTATTTATTTTTTCATCAAGATAAGACACATTACATACTGCATAAAGTAAAAAATACTGCTAGGAAAGCTGCATTTAACTGAGATAACAAAAAAATATACATAGATTGCACTTGAGAAAGTAGGCTCTATCCCAGAAGAATATAGTAAATAAAAAGCTGATGAGTGGTTTGAAATTAGGACTCTTTCTGAATTGCCTTTGAAAGTATTTATTTTGGGGGGGGGGTCCAATTCCACCTTGTTAAAACTGAACCAGATTAGATTTTTTAACAGCTCTGCTTTTAAGTTAAAACAGTATGTAAACAACATAACAATTATTACATAGAAAAAAGAGTAAAAAGAGGTATGGAGATACACCTTTGCAATTTCTGCTAATAAATAAAAAGGAACAAAAATTACTGATCTTTGGATTCATCAGGGTCATTGCAGCTCAGGGCTTGGGTTTTGGGGAGTTTTTCTTAGTTCACATGTATGTTATCATCCCCACACTGTCACACGAAGCCCATCCTTTACCCTCCTGCACTGGCTGGGAGCATGGTGTCTCTATGGCAGCAGGGAGCAGTGAATGGTTCCACTCATTAATAAATGTCCCAGGAGTAATACTTTAAACTTTGTGACAAGTTTAGCTTATATTTAAGAAAGTAAACCCACCATTAAGCAAGAGGATTTTTTTTTTCACTTTGCATCTGAATTTTTCTGCTGGACACTGGCATTCACTGCTGCTTTCATCTAATTCAGTTAGCTGAACTCTCAGCTGTTCAGTCTTTAAAAGGAGTATTCATACTATCTACCTTCGTGTATCCCACGCATATGTCCAAATCAGATTTCTAATCTTTCTACATAGTCAAAAGAGAGAAAGAAAAGCTCCCAAACTAGGTGATTTCAGCCTTTAGGCTAAGGCACACGATGGGAGAGCCTCTCCCAGCTGCCTCTAAGGGTAACTCAGGCTCCCAGACAAGGCTGGATCCCCCAGATCAGGAGGCATAAGCAGCCCTCACAACACCTAGCTTTTGGGGTGGGACTGGGCGAGCAGGCAGTGCTGCATGGCACACACCTGGTGCAGCAGGTGCCTGCTGCACAACTTCCCTCAGGGAGTGGGAATCAAAGGTCCATTTAGAGCATCATGCCTCGTGAAACGTGTGTATCCTGCAACCAATGCTAGCGATGAAGTCAGAGAGCTTAGGCATGATTCAAGCAGAGATATACACAGGAGTGTGCTGTCTCAGAAACAATCCGTACTGCCAAGGCCTTGCGTGGAAATATCTTCCAAACTTAGCTAAAAACTATGGAAGGGCTGGGTCAATCTTGTTATTAAGCTAGAGACAGAAAAGAATGAGATGTTCTTTAAATAGTCCTGAAATACAAAATGAAGGTGGTAATCTTTTCTTACAGGGCTGTTCTTTTAATGTGAATTGCTTTGAAAAAAATGATGAATCACTTCCCAAGTAAGCATTCAGGAGCATTTTTAAATAGACATCTGGGAGCCAGAGAGGAAAAATTAATATAAATAATAAAACCCCCACACTTTCTGAATCTCCAAGGTTAAAGTACAGGAAAGAAAGTAACACAACATTTCTAAGGGATCTTTCAGCAAAGTTTTGCTAAAATTATAAAAAAGCACTTACAAAATACTTGAGCTGATGAAAAGGGAAAATGTGAACATTAGGGTGCTTTTGGAACAAACCTTTGGAGTACTAAAACATACTGGTTTGAAGGCCTTGTATTATATTATATTATTTTATAGCACATGCCAGTTTCCACTAATTATAATGCATTATTGTCAACCGACTTCACTCTTTCAGAGAGACAGAAAGACAAGAGGTAACATAGATAAAATGATTCGATGCAGCCTGTGTCTACTATAAAACATAAAACCTCAGCCATTAAATGTGCCACCCATTCTCTCTGTTACATTCCCGGTCAAAACTCCAATTATTTGCCAGACTTAAATCTGGCTGTTTTTTAACATTTTTGGAGCAGCATTTAAAAATCCTTAAAGCTAGTTTGGAAGGATTTTTTTTTCCTTTTTCAGCTAGAGCACTTTTGTAATAGTTTAAAAGGCATAGGAAGCTATGCTGTAGCTTTTAAAGTGCTAATGTTATTATGAGGTGGTATTTAGTAATATTCTTCTGGTGGTATTTAGTGGTATTTAGTAATATTCTGGAAAATGACGCACATTTTCCATGACTGACAGACATTGCTTAATGACTTAATATGCTTCAGCAAAATGCAATCAAAAAAAGAAATTCACTGTCAACAGTTTAACCATGGCAGTACACAGAGCTGGAATGAGACAACTAACCTCAGATAACTAAGATTAATGCATATATGACAAAGTTATAATAGCCCATTTTTAAAACAAACAAATAAAGAAACCCCAAACCAAATAATGATAATTAAATCTCAAACACAGTTTTGTTTCCCAGTAACACAACTGCAAAACAAATCAATATTTTCAACAAATAAGTGCCCTATCTTCATCTCCTCCACAGGAAAACACAGCACTCCTCAGACTGCTGTGAGGAGGATCCAAGGGGAAGGCTGTCTCTCCCTTCTTGTGTAGAGGGTGCTGCTCTTGGGCAACTGTGGGGCCACTCTGGGCAAGGGGCGGGAATCCAGATCAGGTAGGTAGTGACTAAAAACAGTTCCAGCCTGCAGGTATTTACCTGGGGCCTGGCAGGAGCCCCTCTTGCAGAAGCACCTGCTCGATGGCTCCAATGGAGTCACTGTGGCACAAGTACCAGCCTCTGCACCCCACTACTACCCTCAGTGTCCTGGCACATGCAAAGCATCTACTAGTTTCAGAACATCATTTGCTCAAGTACTAACAGTGAGATTTGACTTTACTGATGTGTTATTTCATGTACTGATGGATTTTCTGCACTCTATCTCACTCTGTTGGGCCAGAATGCTGGGAAGTTCCCTCTGACAGGAGGCAAACCATTTTGCACTCATGCAGGCTCAAATTCTCTCTTCATTTCTACCTACCATAAAACCCTACCTACCATCAGGAGAGCTAAGGAGGTAGAAATGGCAGCAGAATTTGAGTGTAGGAGCTGCTGAGTGAAAAACAAACACCATGCTATTTCATTGCCAGCTACCACAAATACCTACACACCTGGTATTTTGTTTTAACAGGCACTGTGTGCCTAAGGACTGCAATTGAGCTTTTAAAATCTCAACCTTCAGATTCAAGCTGCAGATAACCACAATCCTAAATTCTTGGATGCTGATACATAAATGTATGATATACCTGTTTAGTTGCCATGGCACTAATCAGCACAGCAATGATTTTTGCTAATTGTAAAGGCAGGCTAGTAGCAAATTTCAAATGATTATGGAGTAAAGGTCCTCAGAGCAATCCTGCTTAAAAGTAAATGTCCAGTAAGATGCAATTAGTGTGTCTGGTTTCTTCTTTTCTTTCTTTCTTCTTTTTCCTTTTTTATCGGGGTGGTCTTGAACTGCAGACACAATCACAACGCTCATGGTGATCCAGCTGTATATCTACTAAGGACATGTTGTTCCTGATTCTGCCTCTTCTTCTGGGATGCCCAGCCTCAGGGACAAATTTCAGCACCTGGGAGGATCAACAAAAAAGCATTGATTAGAAAACGCTGTTGGAGATCTGAGGATGAGACTGTTGGGGCCTCAAGGGCACCAACAGCCCTTAATGGCCCTTACCAGCATTAATTTGGACACATTTTTGTTTTTCTTCCAGCTTTTTCTTTGCACTCTTTGACATCCTGCTATACTGTTTGTCTTGGATCTTGGACAGACTGTATTATTTCCTACGTCAGGTATCTTTATATCATGCAGTTTCTAACCATGTCCAGAGCTGCTCCTTTGCATGCAAATTGTCAAGCATGTTTCCTTTGGCTTGTTTTTGCAATCCCCTACATACTTGAATTGTTCTGTCCCTTCTCTCTCTTGTACAGTATTTTTGCTCCAAAGAGCAATGAACTTTTTTTAATGCCATTTTAAATTTCTGAAGCATGTATCATTAGAATTGGTCCAAAAATTAAATACTTGTGGAGGGCAGAACGAGATGAAGGACCTTGCACAAAACGTGTTGGATCCCATTGAGTTTCTGTGGAATCTGACTTCTGTAGGCTTATCTTAAAAATTTCTACCTAAATTTTTTCTGAAGAATTTACTGTGAATAATGTCAAACAAACAAGCAAACAAAATTACTTCCTAGGGAAGTATTTATCACACAAGAGGCTACTGAAAAAATTCTATCTAGGCAAGATGACCTCAAGACCCCTAGGAAGGGGATTGTAGGTTATAAAAAAGATGAGAAAGAGACAACAAATACAAGTTGCAACGAAAAAAAGTATCTTTTTTGGGTACAGGGAAGAAAATACTTAGAGTGGTTAAACACTGGAGCAGGTTGTCCAGACAGGCTGCAGAAACCTTCAACAGTCAAAATTAACAGGATGAGACCCTGAGCAACCTCATCTAACTTCAACGTTTTCCCTGCTTTTATGGAAGATTGGATAGATCACCATCAGAGATGCCTTGCAACCCATATCATTATATAAATCTCCGATTCCCTGAAAATGATCTTGTGAGTATCTTCCCAAATCTCACAGCGCATTGCCCAGAAAGGTATGCATAATTGTCAGACTTGTCTAGATGAAGAATCTGAAACTAAATTGCTCAAGGCTATGCAACACATTACTATAAAAACTACCAGAGGTATTATATAGTCCTTTCTGTTTTGAATTTACTGATGGGGAGGCTCTGCTCAGTGTGGCCTCAAGCATTTGAGTGCAGAAACCACGCACTGGTAAGGCCCTGGAGCTAACATGTCACACCTCCTGGCAGGCTGAGGTGACTCATGCTAGCTTGCCCAAGTGACTGCTAGATCAGCTGGATTTCTCTTGCTTGTTCAAAGATGTAGAGACATCTGTTAAGTGCCTGTTAAAGACCTCCCAAAGCCAGTGGCCAACTGGGAAGCAGGACCTACACGTCTGTAGCAGCTGAACCACTGAAGCACCCACACTTCTGCCTTAACAGATCATACTGATTTATCACTAACAGATCACTCTGTTACTCAATCTTTGGTTTTTTTTACAAAGTACTTTCTGTACTATGATGTTGTAACACCATACAGGAGTTGGGATAGTTTCAGTATGGACAGAGAAGAAGAGGCTGTGTGCCAGATCAACAGAGCATTAGCATTTCAAACAGAATTAGAAAGTCCCAAAAGGTAACTGCGAAGCACTTGCCAAAGGACAAACAGAGATACTGTGCAGGATGGGTGGGGAGGGCAGGCAGGTTAGCAGCAATTAGGACAAGACCATTTGTTCTCTGCCATTAATGCCTTGAAGTTAGAAAAGTCATGAGATATAACAAAAGTGGTAAGAATTGAACACAGTCTATTATTTTATTCTCCCTTTTTTGATGAAATTTATGTTTAGCCTATGTAATACTGAGAGGAAGGACTGTGCCTAAGGAAGGCACAGACATGCTGATATACTGTGTTGGGAAAATACAATTACTTTGCCCTGTTAGAAATGTAGAAACATGTAACTTTATTGATTTTTTTAAAAATAAAGCAACCAAAAAAAAAAAAAAAAAAGAAAAAAAAAAAAAAAAAAAAAAAGTCTTTGAATTTATTTCAAATATTGGCTGTATCCATATATGCAATAAATCCTGATGGACACTAGGACAATTTGCTGTACCACACTGTCATCCTGAGCACAAAGGAACTGAACCCAATCAGGTTGCTGCAATTACTACAGAGATAAAAATAGACCATTCAAAGATGCTTTTTTAAAAGAAAATACACTTTTAAAATCAAGTACAGATGCTGATGCTGAACCATGATAAATTCCTTATTTAAAGAAGTCTTTCAGCAAAATCTGACAAATCCAGATGACTGGCACTTTGCAAGATCATGGGTAGGTAGATCTGGTTTTTCCAGCTGAGAGCAAATCAAAGTATGCAATGGCAAGGGAGCAAAGATGTGCTCTGTCTTTAAGTTAACAGACCATCTGACAGCTTGGGGACTTTCCCTGTGTTTTTTATTAAGAAGCATGAGCACAGTACATGGGCTTTGCTGATAAGAAAATGAACTGTCTGGCACTTCTCAGACAAGACAGGAAAATAGTGATTGAACACAGCTTAAATTATCGAATCATAGAATTGTTTAGGTGGGAAAAGACCGCTGAGATCTTTGGGTCCAACCATTATCCCAGCATCACCAATTCAACCACTAACTCTGGTCCCCTAATGCCACATCCCACCTGCTTTTTGGCTACTTCCATGAATAGTGACTCTCCCACCTCCCTGGGCAGCCTGTTTCAATGTTTGACCTCCCTTGCAGCGAAGAAAATTTGCCTTATGTCCAATTTAAACCTCCCCTGGTGCAACTCGAGGCTTTGTCCTCTTGTCTTGTCACTTGTTACCTGGGAGAAGAGGCTGACCCCCACCTGGCTACACCCTCCTTTCAGGCAGTCAGAGAAAGTGATAAGGTCTCCTCAGAGCCTCCTCTTCTCCAGCTCCCTTGCAGCGAAGAAAATTTGCCTTATGTCCAATTTAAACCTCCCCTGGTGCAACTCGAGGCTTTGTCCTCTTGTCTTGTCACTTGTTACCTGGGAGAAGAGGCTGACCCCCACCTGGCTACACCCTCCTTTCAGGCAGTCAGAGAAAGTGATAAGGTCTCCTCAGAGCCTCCTCTTCTCCAGGTTAAACAGCCCCAGCTCCCTCAGATGGAAGACTTGTGCTCCAGACCCTTTTCCAGCTCTGTTGCCCTTCCCTGGATTTGAGGTGTGGCCTCAGCAGTGCCAAGTACAGGGGGACAATCACTGCCCTGGTCCTGCTGGCCACACTATTGCTGATCCAGGCCAGGATGCCATTGGCCTTCTTGGCCACCTGGGCACACAGTGGATCATGTTCAGCCACTGTTGACCAGCATTGTCCTTTTCCACCAGCATTTTCCCAGCCCCTGCCCTCAGCCTGTAGCACTGCCTGGGGTTGTTGTGACCCAAATGCAGGACTCAGCACTTGCCTTGTTGAACCTCACACATTTGGTCTCAGATCCAGACTGTCCAGAACCCTCTGCAGAGCTACTTTAATAGCTGATCACAGAACTGATATTCAAAGCTCTCTGTTTTACTGCCGCCTAATAGTTTTATTTTCATCTAAGTACAAGGGAATTGAAAAGAATCTGGAAGTAAGGTCATTTCTGGTGACCACAGTAGATGGAAGACAACCCTTTATTCTGAAAATAGCTGCTGTTTATTAATCACGTGGTCAGGTCCTTAAAGTTGAGGAACTACTGAATTAATGAGACCAGATCAAATAAATTCCATTCAGGACACTTTATTGCTCCCTTTTTGATGGGATCGGTAACTTTAAGAAAATATGGATATGACAGGTCCAGAATGCTCAAAAGAGTTTTTTTTTTTGGGGGGGGGGGGGGGGGCAAAAGAACAACCTTGTAGTTTTCAAATTAAAAGATTAATGTCTGTCACTTCTCATCAAAATGCAGTGCTTCAGCTATTCAGATCACTGCCTCAGAAAGAGCATATCCCCTCTCATCAAGCACTGAGTAAATTATGGGCATAAAACTATTAAAACAATTAAAATAAAATCAAGACAGTTTATACTGCTTCTTAGCTGGATTTGGTGCTTATAGGTAATACAAAAAAAAGTGCAACAGGGCATTTTCTGAGCAGAGAGCCCCATAGGACAACATCTATGCTGCATGGCATCTTACTTTGTAGATATGCCTGAGCATCTGAGAAGTTTCAAGGTGAGAAGACTGTAGCCACTGCACAACTTTCCTTGAGGCAGTGATGTAGGCAATACAAAGAAAATGCTTACATTTGTTTCCTCGCCAGCAGTCTTGCTCATTGATCATGTATTGAATTTGGATGCCAGCTTCTGAAAGCCTCTTTAAATGAGAGAGCAAAGCCATAACTAAAACCAGGATCTGGAAGCTGAAGCCAGAAAAACTTGAAGTGAAATTAGGGCATTTATTGTTTACGTCAGGCCCACACATCGCCTGGCCAGCCCTCCAAGGAACTGCAGGGTTTCCAGCCGGTTTGAGGACTGCCTTTCCAGGCATCCTTCGGCATTTGCTGATGGCCCTAGCCAGGTATCACTGACCCCTGATGTCAGGCAACATTTAGGCATGACAGTCCATGATAGCTGAATTCTGTTTCATTAAAGAGCAAAGAGTGATAGCAAAACCATTCGAAATTTTAAAAAAGTTCTCCACAGGCATTTCTGACTTATCATTTACTTATTAGTAACAATAGCAAAATGGTTTTTTAAATTCTTGACCAGTATTTTGAGCACCAATAGAAAAATGAAGCTTCACTCAAAAATCAGCTTTCTTCTTCTTTTTGATTAGCTTAAGAAGGCTACAGAAAATCAATAACACAACTGTGGCTTACCCAATATCTAATTAGCCTCATATTCTTGTGACAGAGGATGGTGAGCAACTCTGGA
Source organism: Grantiella picta (assembly GCA_013397955.1). Lineage (NCBI taxonomy): Eukaryota > Metazoa > Chordata > Aves > Passeriformes > Meliphagidae > Grantiella > Grantiella picta. Next base: position 3,624,687 of record VZRM01008322.1, read on the forward strand.
TGCTATTTTAGATAGTGAAATTTGTACTTTGCAGAACTTATTTAAAAATTCTGCTCTGCAGCATTATCTAATCTCCTTCTGTACATCTAAAAATAACACCATTCTAGCATGCAAACCAAATTATATTTGTCTGAGATTCATGAAAGAGGAAGCATCAAAAGTGCAAAACATTCAACACAGATCCAAGTTCTGATAGACAAAAAAGACCTTATTCTGCAATTTTTGAAAGTTATCTAATCCAAAGGTCACACACAATTTAGCTGTGCTCTGAGTATAAGAAACCAAGCATTATGGGAATGTGGTTCATAATTTAGCATAAGAACCTTTACTCTAGTAGGAACATAGCCTAAACCAATGACATAGACCCAAAGATGTATTCTTTCTTACCAGAGATAATTACAGGGTGTCAGGGACAAGAAAAAAGAGTTGGTTTGCTGATCAGTGGTAGCATGCAAACTACAGGATTATTAAATATAGATGGGATTATTTTTTCTATTTTTTAAATTTGTATGCATAAGAAACACCTGGTTTTAATACAAAAAATATGGGAAAAAATTAATTCACTTAAAACTCAAGCACCTGAAGCAGTCACTAAAACTATGATGTTTTTGACATATGTGACATCAATAAGACCCTCACTTTTGCTGATCTTGTCAGGAATTATGTGTACATTATGCTACAGCTATTGTTTTGTCACTGACTAGATACAGGTGTTCCTCCTTCACAAACTGCCTCTCTGTCCTGATACGTATCACAGGATGTCTCACTTGCTTAACTTCCAAATGTCAACCCAAGAAACTTCATTTTCATATAATAAAAAATGAACATTTCTCTCTCACTGCACTTCTACGCTCCCTCTGCTCATCCCGTGACCTAGCAGTCATTTCTGACTCATTCTGTTTCCTTGTACTTGCATTCCAAATAAATCCCATTGCTGCTTCTTGTACAATATTCCATGAATTAACTCTTTTGTCAGGCTAATTCTGTGCCTTTATTACCATAACAACCTTTTATCTCCTTTATACATGTACTATCAATTCCAGGACATACAACAATCAGACCATATTCCTTGCACACTGCTTTGATGATTCTAGCCCTTTTTAATCCCTTAGCAAATTCCCTTTGCTGTGTCAGCAGCATTTGGATCAATTTTTGATCAGTTATCTTATGTTTCCCTGTATAAAGATGGGGTGAGAATTATTGTCTGCCCTCTCAAGTGCCTCCTTAAATGTTTGCTTCTCATTTCTCTGAAAAATAGAAGAAAAAAAAAAAGAAAAAAGCCCCCCACAGCATCAAATTGTGCTAGTTACATTTCTTAACTCCATTGCAATAACTCTGTCTTACTAAAGTTCCATGCCACTTTTTTATTTTCCATCGTGCTCCCGTGTTCTTTTCTCCCCTGTAATATTCCCTCTGTCTTGTCTTCCCTTTGCAATGTTGGGTCAATGGAAGGTGTTCCTATGCCCCAACAGCCTGTGCCAAGATGTGGTATTGTGAGCTCTTGGGCACCTATTGCTTCTCTCAAGGTGACCAAAGGTTATGAATTGCCACCCTAACATTAATCTAAACCTTATCTCTGAGAATTAACTCAATGTATGTCCTCCAAAGGCATCGGACAAGCTCCCATCAACGTTAAACTTGAACAGAGGCATAATGCTTCAAAAAGGGGTGGGATGGGCGGGTGGGGGAAGAAGCACCTTACAGACAGCGAAAAACACATCAGTCTCTACAGGAGAGACAGAGAAGTAGGTAAAAGATGCAATCAGCTTTCACCACATTGCTTTTTTCCTTATGTGCCTTTTAGCTGTGCAGCTCAGCACTGTGTTTGCAGAGGTTTGTATGTTCTGACAAATTCTGGTTGCTACCTTAAGAGCACTTAATCCCCACGGAAACTTATTTCACATCTCATCAGTTACAGCAATGAGATGGGGAAACCGATTTCTTGTTTCTCTGAGGTATGTGCATGCTGGCTGGATAGCACAGCCACAGCCATGGCTGAACTGAGTCCTGGCCTGAGTTCCCCCATATCTTCTCTGCACTGAGTAATCTCCAGGTTTAGAGCCTCTGCCTCTTAAAAGAGCTGCTCCAGGCATTTTTAAGGAAATGAACTGCAATGGGAAACAGGCTTTTATTTCAGGTCCTCTTTAGAAAGTTACACAGCAGTAGGGCTATGTATTTGATTAAGGTGTGGTGCATCCATTTCCACATATTGCTTTGTCTTTCCCTTGCACAGAGCACTCCAACCTAACTCAGTATCATTTATGGCAGATCATGCCTTGGAGATGTTTTCAGACACTGCCAGGACTAGGCCTGTTGGGTTTGAAGGGGTCGTGACACTATGTGGTAAGTCATGAATATTTGTCCAGAGTATTTGCTCTGCTCTGAGGCCATGGAAAACCACAGAGCATCACAAGACTCCTCCAAGAAAAACTAAAAAATAACCCACCAATAAAAACGTTTACCCAAGTAATGACCCCATTTATTTTGGAAAACTGCTGAGTATTTTGGTAAAGACATGGCAAACTTCCAGGCCAAAGAAGAGCCAAGATCTCATGATTAACATATCTCAAGCCAATAAAGAAAAATACAATCTTTATTGTGGCATTCTCATATTGTCATTTTCCCTGCCGTTGCATCACTTCTTACGGTCGGACATGATAGTAAAGAGCTGTACATTCCATTCAGGGAACTGGAGCAGCACTCTCAGCTGGGAAAATTAAAGGCTACACGTGACAGCTATTAGTCCTGAGAGGCTAGGCGAGGAGGGAGTGCTCAGTGATTACAGTGTGAGGCTTTGAACAGAACAAAAAGGGAACTAAAAAGTATTAAGAGCATAGGGAGAAGATAACCTTGAAATCTCGCTGGACTAGAAGCCTCTCTTTCAAGAAACAGCTTGGACTTTGGGGTTCCCACAGCTGCCAACGTGCAGCTACTCCAGCACTGGCTACAAAGACAAAAAGGAGTCTTGAGAATAGCTTCTGGAGAATTTGTCTGCCTGTCTTTCTCACCCAGAAACATTGGACAACTCAGAAATGCCAGAGAACTTCTAAGTGATCTCCAGAGATACTTTTACTTTTGAGGACAAGCATATCCATGTGCAGGACACAAAGCTCTTGCAGGTTCAGGAGCTTAGTAGATGAAGCTCCAGGATAGAGGTTAGGGAAAATCAGTCTGGCAAGAGAAGGGGTCTGGGGTCTGCAGGACTCACTCTCAGCTACTTGAAACACCTTCTTTACTCCACTACCTGACATTTCCTTCTGGTGTCTTCTGCAAGTAAATCAAATTAACTGTGACTTGTATTTGAATCTGGCCTATGTTCTCCTGCAGTAGAAGGCAGAGCTTTTTAACCAAATTAATGGTGCTGGGAATTCATAAAGTGTGAAGCTCCATCCTTCGTTATGCAACTGAAGGCTCTTTGGGTAAGGTTAGTGGGTTTCAAATTGGCTTTTAAGAGAGTAAACTGGCTCCACAGTTCTAAAACCAGCAAGCATGTTGAGAGATCTCTCTTCAGTGCCTTTTCTGCTCAATATTAAAGTAAAATTAAAGTGTCAAAGGAGAATAAGAATAAAACTGATTAACTGTGCGTGGCTAATAATAATAATAAAGTGGAAAACATTTTGAACTAAAATTAATGGACACATCTTTAGTATGTCATACATGAATTTATCTGCATGACTTCCACTCCTGTTAATAGGAGACACTTGGCTAAATATCTGCTCAGTGAGTTGTTAATTCACCCCTAAGGGATAAAATTTAAATTTAAACTTACAAAGGCCATTTAATGTTAAAGCTGAAACACTGTCTTGAATTCATATCGTTTTCAGAGGAGAAAGTAGGAAAATAAATTAGCAGTGATGTATTTGTGTGAATGTTGAATTTCCTGAATTTAGTGATTAATTTGGGGCGATCTAAATCATGGCATCCTGGTGCTGAGCAATACCTGGCTAGTGTGATAGTCTGATGCCCCAGCACTAGCTGTTTCCAAACATCCAAAAAAAGAGCTTGATAACATGTTTATAATCAGCACTTTACTTTCTAGCTACTGTCAACAGCTGACTTAAATTCTGATACAGGTGTAACCCAGGATTCCTTAGTTTATATTTTACTTCTTCTGAATGATACACAACTAATATTTAAGGGTTGAAATTCCATACAGATTTACTGTGGGGAAAAAAAAAAACAAACCAAACAATTCCTTTTTATAATTTTAAATTAGTTCCCTTTCAGTCTCTCTCGTTCTTTTCTTAAGGAAAAGATTATTTAGGAAGACCTAATTTTCCTTTAGCAAATATTCACTATTTTCTATCTCTCACTGTGTCCTCTCTTACTACTGTTCTTTTTTTTTTCTAAATGAAATTATCCAAAACTTTTGAGCCACTTTCCTTACCAATGTTTTTGATCTGCATCTTCCCCTACATCTCTCATGATGTATGCTTGCTGCTTCTATATATTTTTTCTAGTCCTGCCTTTCTCCTTATAAGCACCAGAAGCCATAACCTACTATAAGTCCCCAACAATTTATCCAGACCATAATATTTGCTGTATTATTATCCCTTCATCTCCACTGCTGCAGGAGACTGTCACTTATCTTTTTCTCATCACTGCACTAAACAACTGTTTTCCTGAAGCTCTTCAGTGATTTACTACTTGACCTCTAGCCCAATTTCCACCCCTCATTTTTCACACTCCCCTCACACATCCAGTGTTATATGAATAAATAGTTGAGACCACTCATCCTAATGCTTGCTGCTTCTCTAACCTGCATTTATAAGCACTTACAAAGGCCTTCTGAAATTCCTCACAGCCTTCTCTGCTGTTAAGGTATGTTATCTCCTGTGCCACCAGTCATTTTTGCCACCTCTCTGGTCACCTCCCTCCAGACTGAACACACATGAAACAACAATCTGTGTGCTGGGGGCACCTCAGATAGTCCTTTCCTATTTAGAAAATTGTTTGTCTCTTCCACCTCGTTGCTCTCTATCTCTTAACCAGCTTCTAATCCATGTCTGATCTTGTCTGGCTGACTGTTCGCTCTCTGCAGGAGGTGCCAGTCCTTTTAGCATTCTTGTGCAATGTTGTGGTGCTGTATAAATATTTATTCATATATAAGGCATTCCGAGATCATTTTATCAGTTCATAGTCATCTAGGAGCTTTATACCTATTAATTTTTTTTCCAATTATCTTTTCTACCACTGAGATAAGGCTTTCTGCTCTGTAATTACCAGGGTCATCCCCCGCCTCTTGTTTAAAATTAGAGAAAATATTAACTATTCTCTAGTCCTAGCATGTGGAGTATGCTGTAGTCTGCAGTTATGTGTGAGAAAATATCTCTTGCCTTTGAAAAGAGTAACCACACTGCTCACAGTGTGGGCCAAGTTCTGACCTTCAACAACCCTCTGCAGCATATTGCAGCCCCAGGGTCTCCCAAGATAATGCCTTAATGTTATGAGCCCATATCACATCCAGGTCTACAGTCCATAAAGTTCATTTTCACTTGGGGCTTAAGCCAAGTGGTAAGTCAGGGTCTTACAAGAGACATGTGTCAGAAGTAAGTCAGCATGGTATGCAGCTACCCTACCTTCCGACAACTGAAAGGCAACTACCAAGTAACTTTCCCAGATATGCTCACTTCAAGGAACATTGCTCATGTCTTGATCTGAAAATATTGCATTAGAGGCAAGAATATAAAATGCTCTTTCCTTGTGATTTTTCTCTCTAAATGTGTTCTGAATGGATTAAAATAATGGATGTTGTTCCTATGCAAAAATTTTCCCTTCCTAAAAAAGTGCTGAGTGGGAAAAAAGCTAAGGCTGATCAATTCAGCTGCCTCCTGTAAGTAATAAATCTGGAGAGGAAGAGAGTTTACAAGTGACTTAATGGTAATTTCCAAGTGTGAGCATAAGTTTAAAGCAAGAGGTAGTGAAACCAAGTATCTCAAAAAACACATCTCTGTATTACTAAAAAGAGTATTCCCAGTGCTATATACATTCACTTTGTATCAGTCCTTCACTGGGAAAAATCAGCCCAACATAAGGCTCATTCTTGCAAAAAAGCTCACTAGGATGCTTTGGTGGCATCCACTCAGAGGTGGGAGAAGTTCCCTCCAACTTCTAAATTAACTTACTCATAAATACCTTCCAACACCCCTTTCTCACACATACACAGTCAATTAACAAGCAGCACACACAGCTCTGAGAAAATACTTCAGAATCTATGTAAGCTATAAATACCCACAAGATGTAACAAAGAAAGAATGAAAATACCTCATGGTATTTTTTCACTGTTTTCCCTGACACGCAGGCGCAGGATTTCCAGGCTGGAGTCCCACAGCCACAGTTTCCACCACAGCGCTGGACAAGGAGGCAGCGGGGGAAGAAAACAACATTTGTCAGCTTCAGCTCCTCCCTCAAATTGACAGAGTAGTTTCTCGGGGTGCAGCTGTAACGCTTCACATCATCATTCAACCTGTCCAGGTCAACTGCAATGCAAAAGAAGTTTCATTAGTGAGGTTTCAGTGGGACATTCCTCTGGTTTATAGTGCTCCCCAGGCAGCCAATAAGACAGAGTGATGGGGTGCTGGTTGAAAAATATGTTAACGATAGCAGTGATTTCTGAACAGATAAACATAAACCTGCCAATTTTAAATCATTACAGGTGGCCATCCAGGCTGTCATCCTTCTCCTACTGACTGCCAGAGCAGAGATCACACCAGCTATAAAGGTGAAGGGAAGGCTTGCAGTAAAATATTGGCCTGAAAGCTGAAGGCTGGTCATTTTATTTGCTTTGTCACTTATCTGTTGGATCCCTGGGCAAGAGATTCCACCTCTGCTACTCTCTTCCCTCCTGTGTCTATACCTGGGTTATTTAGATGCTAAGATCTGTTTTGTTATTATGGGCAAAAACAAGGCCTTTCCTGTGGTCAGCAGAGAAACATTCTTGGGGAGTGATTCATCCCTTCCTCACAAGAGCATTTAGGACAGGCTGCATGACTTGCTTCCTCAAGCTGCCTGCCTGTATTGTTTATGGATAGAATTTAGATAACTCACTTTTAGATGGAGAAACTAATCTAAGCAATATTAATTTCAGCTGGTAAATGTTGCTATAATAGACAAACAAATAAATACAATTAAAACTAATAGGTTCATTGAATGCCAGTAGTTGGTTGATGTTTAAATGCCTAGTATCTGAGATCTGTCATGTAAACAAGCAGTAAAGCCAGCCATAAAAATAACTTATAGGCTATCAAATGTGAGTTTAAGTGCTGTTTCTAGGTTTAGCTTATAAAGCTAAAACAAAACAAAACCCCACTTTTATAAATATATTTTTCACAATTGTAACACAGACAGAAGTAACAAATTTTACGAGTTCTATTTCTACAGATGTTTTTTAATTTATTTTTCCTTCCTTTTCTTCTTTCTTCTTTCCTTAGGATTCTGTCCACCACCTGAGTGTTCAAAAGCTCAGTAATTCATTCAGGAGTGGAAGACATGTGAACTTGTGTTGAGTTCGACTCCAAATATTATTTGCTAACAGAAGCATCAACAGGAAAATAGAGACGGCTCAAATGAGAACTGAGATAACAGTGTAGTGTTTGTGAACACATCAGATTTTCAGGGCATGTTTAACAGGTCAACATAACCTCTGATTCTGAGAGCACTTATGCCTGTGCTTTAATACAAATATGTGAAACCTTACAACAAAGACACTTCATACCTGCTGTGACTCAGGCCTTGTCAACATCGCTAAGTTAATTATGAAAGAAGCTGTGATTTGTAAATATCATGCACCTTTACATTCCGACCTGGAGATATTCACAAGGCTGATATGCAAGGCAAGGGTACATAAATGTCAGGAGTGCTATTATAGAAAATCGTAGCAGATTCACTTTCCTAGCAAGGTGTTATCTCAGTCAATGGGAATTTAGCAGATAAATTGCTATTTTATAGCAATTATGATACATCCCTCCATGAAATCGCAGTGGTTCTCTCCAGAGAGCTAGCATCTCTCCAAAGAGGTATAGATCATACTCCTGTTATAAGCACAAAATCAATGGGGCTGGTGGTATACTCATGCACTGGGAGAAAAATACACTGTGAATGTCCTTAGCCAGGATTGACAAGTCCAGGCTATATCGATTTCTTTGTTTTAACAGATGATATTTTCTTCTCCACTGTTATTCTTCAAAGCCACCTCTTCTCACTGCAGGCTTTCAGGCTAATTTTTTCCACAGGGAAGTGTTTCCCACTCCTCTAAACATTCTCATCAGGACCTTTGCCATCAGCTTTGCTAACTGGTAAAGCAAAGCATTATCTGGCTTGTATTCATTTCAGCCGACTGATGTGAAGGAAAAATCAACTAAAGGAAGAAGAGGGCTGAAGAATTTCTGCCTTCATTGTTAATGAGATTTCTTAAGGGGAAAGTCTGGATCATCCACCCTCTGACACTGCAGCAATCCAGGGGAATTGATGCTGATTTGAGCAGGCTGCTATCGGGACAGTCTGGCTATGGACTGTGATGGCATTTACCGATGGTCCTCATTAAAATAAAATGCTCAAAGGCTTAATTCAGACTTAATTCAGATAAGGTAACACAAGAAACAAGGCTTCTAGTAAAAAACTGGTCAGTAAAGAGGGCCCAGATACAGCTCACATGAACTGACATCTGTGCCCAGGAAAAGAGAGTTGGGTGACTGAACAGAATTTGCACTATCACAAATGACATTTTCCCTCAGGCTCAACACTCCTTCTTCCTGCATTGAGCTGATACCTATGGGCACTGCTGCCTTATTAACAGAGAAATGAGTCTTTGTAATGGGACTGGCAGAGAGGGAATGCAGCAGCATGGAAAGGACCTGGGTGGGGGAGCTTCCCTGCGGAGAGCACAAAATATCCATCCCAATGCTACACATTCTGGCCTCATTACTTAACTGCTCAATTTAAATAGCAAGAGTTGACCTTGCAAAGGGCTTTCACTGGCTGGAAGGCTTTGCTCACTGCTTTCAAATGCCTAGTTTTGATGACTTTCCAAAGTCTCCTTGCAGGGTCTCTTAGGCTGTAGCTGAGTCAGGACTGTGGAGAGCTGATGATTTGCTTGGAGCATAGGAGGGGATAACCAGATAATTAGCATAGTAATGTGATTTTCAGATTTCCATGTGGCTCTCTTTTGTTTCCCTGCTCTGTATGCTATTGGTTCATTTTGAAATATGCATCCTGCTGTACCTGAAACCTATTGGTGAGTACCCTTTGCCAATTTTCCCTTCCTCCTCCTGGGACTGGCTCTGAGAGAGTCAGTCCCGCCCCCTTCCTTTCCCTTATAAGCATCTGCTCGAGGTCTGCATCTCTGTGCTGGCAGCCCCTGAACCTCCCCTGTAACCCTCTCCCCTTACCCCAAATAAACCTCCCTGGCAGAACAGAGATGAGTCCAGCTTGTTCCTTCATCCCACTGCATTTCCTGCTGAATTTCTGTGGCTATGAGACCCGTGCCACGCCGAGCGGACCCCAGCAGCCGTGCGCCCCAAACCCTGTGGAGATACGCTGACCAGGGACCCCGTTTTGGGCGGCAGCCGGCTCCTGCCGCCCTCCCGCAGCCTGCTACATCAAATTAGCATAATTTTCTTTCTCTGTGCAGTATGAAGAAATAGGGAGTTTTCAATGGGGGCTCAAAAGTTTCTCTGGATACATTCTTCATGAATTCTGAAATCAAGCAATAGCAAAATTCCTTTTATTTAGTGTATTTTTTTCTATGCTGAACTATATTTGAAAAACCTATTGAAGATTTCCAATGGAAAACTGCATGAATTCTTGGTATCACACTCCAGGCATTCTGATCCTGAATTTTTATCAGTTTTTTGAACTGCCAAATCCCAGAGTTATCAGTTGAGATGTGAATTCTCTCCACTTTTTGTATGTCAGGGTATCAAAGTATCAGAGTCCAGGTTGAAATGGACAAATACATCAGCAGAAAGGTCTTATTTTAGTGATGTTGAAAACATAAAAATAACTTCAAGCAGGGAAGAAAAGCCTAAATAAACAGTTTAAGAGACACACAAGTCATCCTGCATTAAAATTCACTTGGAGGTAAACACCTACACTCTTTTTTACTCTGCTCTACAGAACTGCAATGCTCGGTGGGGTAAGGTGAGCATGCAGGGTACTCTGTGAACAATGTACTCTGTACTCTGGTAGCATCACACTGACACACAAGAACAGTTCCCATTGCCTAATTAAATCCTAAGCTCTAGATTACGGTTTATTGCCCTCTAACAAAAGAACACATTTTATTCTGAACAACCCTCTCAGCTGAAGGCTTCAATATGCTTTTTTCCCTGTCTTGGGATTGTTTTACGGTCTAGAGGTAGTCCATTTCCTCATCCATATAACAATGAGATTTTACAGTACAGTCAGTTTCATGCATCACTTCACTCCTGTGACTAAAATGTAACTGAGCCTTGGTGTGATTGGTGTGAAATCCAGCTGCTTTACTTATCAAGGACTGAAACCACTGGAGTCCTTAATTTAAAACTAGAACTAAAAGCTTCTTTAGATTGGATGCAAATAATTTCCAAGTATTATTACAAGAAGTCTGCATCAGAGATTCAGCTTCAAGGTAAGGCAGACATAAAAGAGATGCACTGGAGCATTAAGCTGGATACTTGGGGTCCAGTGTTTACCCCTTCCTCCCCCTTAAATCCCATGCTTATAAACATCCTTATATCACATAGCTCTATGGCACATGTTTACCTTGAAGCATTGATCAAAATATTCTGTGGTTCTGTGGTCTTAATCACAGGTAGGCACTGAAATCAGAGACTGCAGCTAACACCATATTTTATTCAGAAAAAGGGAGGCCTTAAAGATTGAGGAGAAATTCTTTGCTGCTGGTCACTGATTAATTTTAAAAAGAGAGGTGGTCTTTTACGATTGCTTTTAACACTTTATCTGTTCCAAATTCATATATGGTCTTAACACTGTCATATCTCAACATTTTCACTTTTTTTCATGCATCAGTCCCAGAGCAGAGCTAAGGTGTAAGCGATGGCAGCCACCTTGCCATGGTATTCCTATACCATATGTCAAGGCCATCTACAAGCAAGGCAAGGGGGATTTGGGCAGCTGCAGACTGGTCAGCCATACCTTAGCCCATGATAAAATTTCAGGATAAAATTATGGAGTAAATCCTGCTTGGAAACAATGCCCAGACACGTAACAGACAAGGGAATGACTGGGAACATCCAGAACATATTAAATAAGACCAACCTCAGAGTCTGCTATTACGAAACAATGTTCTTGCTGGATGAGGTGAAATCAGTAGAGGCATCTGCTGATTTTTGACAGTGATCCATAGCAGCCTTGCAGCCAAATTGCTGAGATATAATGGAATAGGTGGAATACAAATTCAGTAGCTAACTGGATTATCTGAGTGACTAGAGAAAAATGCTCAGCAATTCCAAGTACAACTGGTGGCTGGCTACTATTTGTGTCGTGCTCTCCACAGGGTAACGGTGGGGTCAATACTGCTGAAGATCTTCAGGTAGATTAGAGGTACTGCAGAAGCCATCAAAGACATTCAGAGCAGTGCTGTAGCTGACTGAAGGTATGGTGTGGCTGAACCTGAGTTGGAAAATGCCCAAATAAACTGGAGAGGGACTTTTTACAAGGGCAAGTAGTGATAGGACAAGTGGAAACTGCTTCATACTGAAAAAAGATAGCTTTAGATTAGATATTAGGAGGAAATCTTTACTATGAGGCTGGTGAGACACTGGCACAGGTTGCCCAGAGAGGTTTTGGATGCCCCATCCCTGGGAGTGTCCTAGGCTAGATGGGTTTCTGTCGCTGTTGAACCGCTAGCAGAGAGAAGGAGTCCAGCTCTTCAGTGTGGCCAAAAGGTGTATTTTATTAATTAATTCCAACTTATATAGACTTTCAAAGGTCACCCAGATTGGTCAGCTCAAAACCTGCCCCCAGGCCAATTGGCCAGGCTTGAATGTCCATATCTCGAGAGACTGTTTCAAACAACATCCAAACTTTATCTTTGTTTATAAAATACAAGAAGAAGAGAGAAAGAATTCTCATGGGAAAGGTCTGTGCTTGCCACAGGTTTTGAGCAACCTGGTCCGGTGCAGGATGTCTCTGCCTGTGGCAGGGGCATTGGAACTAGATGATCTCTAAGGACCTTTCCAATCAAAACCATTATATGATTGTATGATCTCAACAATGTAGCAATGAATATTTGTATCCTCACAATTGTATGATAATAACAAATGAAATATTATTTCCTAGTCATATCTTCCACTGGTTAAATCATCTAAATATGCTAAGACTAAATTTTTGCCGAGATGAAATAATTCTTCTCCATGCAAAATTTTTACCAAACCCCATGGCTTTTAGACTTCAACATATAAGGCTGATGGTTTTGACTGTTCCACAGCACATGCTTAATGTGTGGAGTAATAAGTGTGTAACACAATAAGCAATTTGTCAAACATACCTGGAAACTTGGGGAGCTATCTAAGATCCTGCAATTTGCATTTACTACGATATCACAGCACCAAGACCAATGTCCTAAATACAGCAACTATTATTTCAGAGGAATGAAAGATCAGAATATCAGTGGGATTATAGCTGTTTTCATGGAACAAGGTGCAAAATATATAGGCGTACGATGGACTGGCAAACCAATTATCAGTTGTGGTACAGGTCAAGTAGCAAAAGCAGGCCAAACTATTGGACACAGCTCACTGAAATCAATGGAAAAGAGCAGCTTATTTCAGTGATAAATAACATGCTACAGGTTTCACTACCATTTTTAAAAAGGGTTTAATAAGAAAATCTTTCACTGCAGTGACCGACAATTACGTCGTGTAACATGCAAGGGAAAATCTCATTTGTCACAGAGGGGGAAGGTAGGGATGTAGGTCTGAATTAGATTGTGAAATGAATGAATGTATGCAGTTTGCATTCAAGAGACAAATTGGTTCCCAACTGAAGAAGGGTGGGAGAAATATTCTGGTTTTCAAGCACAGGGAATACTTTAAATTACCAGCCATGTAAGAAGGTATTCCATGTACTTGGAATATTCGAATTTGCCATGAATGAGAGGGAATTCAGCATTTGTGATACGTGCTCTCCCTGTCTGGTGCACTGAAACTTGCTGGCAGCCATCCCAGAATCTTTCAAGAAAGAGTGCATGGACGTTTGCAGTAATTTATTGGCCACTGCTTGCAAACCTCTGAGAAATTACATTAAAATTTTAACTTCTTACTAGACCATTGCAAGTAATGACAATTAGAAACTATTGTTGAGGACATGGTCAAACTTGCCTGATCTTGGCAACCTATTTGGCAATGAACAGCAGAAACATTCTGTGAAGACCCATGGTCTGACCTCACTACTCCCCTTCCAGAGAGCAGTGTGGTTATGCCAGCAAGTGTTTATTTATTTAAATTGTAAAGCTGTCACTGCAGACAGATGCTATTGCAAGAATGTCCCACCTGATCAATTTCCTCTGATAGCCAAAGGCTTCTTGCATACTATTTCCAAAAAAGAAAATGAGCTCAGAGGCAGGGGTAGCCTTGTTAATTACCAGAATGTATCTATCTACATGTGCTCCTGCTTCCTAGGTTTATTTATAGAAAAACAAAACAAAACAGCCCATTCCTTTCTAAAGACAAACCCTTTCTTTGGGTACCATGACATTCAGATTTAATTCTATGATGAGGAACAGTGAACTTGTTATTTTCCTTTCTTTCTTCATTTGTACGCAAACCATTTCACAGGTAGCGGTCCTTTTTTTAATTAAAAACCCTTATTCAATGGGAGGTAAAAAATCAGAGACAACAACAAAAGATAAATGCAAACAAGCATGAGGGAAAAGTTAAATAATATTTAATTCATGGTTGGAAATGTTTACAATGGTATCTCTCAGACGCTCTTCTAATATTAGTAACCAGATAAATTCATGCTTTCAAAAATTTAAGCTAGGATGAAGACACTTCCTTTAAACATGTCTGAACTCTCCTTATGAATGTCTAAAAGAATAGAAACCTATTTGTTTCAGCATAATTGTGGAGCATGGATGTTTACTTCTTTACCTGTATTCTTGCCAAGAACAGTATTAAATAACCCAACAGCCAGTGATATATTTTTGGAGATGCTTAATATTTGTAAGAACTAAATTACTAGGACCCTAAGGTCAGCAATATATTACAGCAATGCAAAAGGAATTATTTTAAAGAATATACTTTGGCATTATATGCTTTTTTCCTAAGAGCCTAGGCTGAACATAAGGCTGAATATTCATAAGTTTCTAAAATGCAGCAATTGGTAGCAAACCTTTATTGGTATATATTTAGAACTGCAAAGGTTATTTGAAATATGGATCATATTTTCATGTAGGCGTACACCATAGTTTATAGATTATACAAGGCCCCTCATTTAAGGATTGTGAAAACCTGAATACGTCTTTCCCTTTGTTTTCTGTCCTGTTCTGCCAGTCTGGGATTCACTGCGATTTTACAGTCAGCTTTCACTGGATTGGTTAACAGCAAACCTCACTGAACAGATATAGAATTAAATTTCAAACTTCATGTGGTTATTAGTGAAACACATCTCATACCAATATCTCACTTCAATAGTGAGAAATACAACAGAAGTTTCGATAGAAATGCAATTTTGATTTTAACATAAAGAAATGCACTTAACTCAATAGAATTGCATCAGTATTATAGAGGTGTGAGATCAGATTTTGTAGACTGAATAGAGTTACCATAAATACAGATTTAATCCACACACTCTTCAACTTCCAGGTACTTGCAAGAGATATCCAGGAAGGGATCAATCTATGTATCTATATATTGATGTGTGCAAAGACATAGAATCATAGAATTCTTAGGCCTGGAAAAGACATCCAACATCAAAAATACAACCATAAACTCAGAACTGCCATAATCTCTAAACCATATCCTGACATGCCACATCCACACACCTTTTAAACATTGCCTGAGATGGTGACTTCGCCACTTTCCCTGGGCAGTCTGTTCCAATGCCTGACCACCCTTTCTGTGAAATTCTTTTCCCTAAAATCCAATCTAAATTTCCCCTGGTGCAACTTGCAGCCATTTCCTCTTGTCCTGTCACTTGCAGCCTGGGAGAAGAGGCCAACCTCCACCTGGCCATACTCTCCTTTCAGGCAGCTGTAGAGAGCGATGAAGTCCCCCCTGAGCCTCCTTTTCTCCATGCTAAACACCCCCAGCTCCCTCAGCCACTCCTCATTAGACTTGTGCTCCAGACCCTTCCCAGCTCCCTTTCCCTTCTCTGGACACACTCCAGCCCCTCAATGCCTTTCCTGCGGTGAGTGACCCAGAACTGAACACAGGATTTGAGGTGTGGCCTCAGCAGTGCTGAGTACAGGGGGACAATCACTGCCCTGGTGCTGCTGGCCACACTATTGCTGATCCAGGCCAGGATGCCATTTGCCTCCTTGGCCTCCTGATCCACAGCTGGATCATATTCAGCCACAGCTGACCAGCACACCCAGGTCCTTTTTCTCTGGTTAGCTTCCCAGCCACTGCCCCTAGCCTGTTGCACTGCCTGGGGTTGTAGTGACCCAAGGGCAGGACCTGGCTGGCACTTGGCCTTGTTGAACCTCATACAGTTTGCTTTGGCTCATCAATGCAGCAATGATGGGAGGAAGCAAAGATGGAGCTGGAGTCTACTTCGAAAGAACGAGAGGTTCTGGACTTAAATTTTAACACAGGAAAACCTATTCAAATGTTGAAAGTTACCTTTTTGTTGTTGTTGTTGTTGTTTGTGTTTTGTTCAGAGAGTGGTTCCAGAGAGATTGAGCAGCCTCCATTCTTGGAAATATTAAAAACCTGACTTGACATGGTCATGAGCAACCTTCTATTGGTGACCCTGCCTTGAGCAGGGGCATTTAAATTCTTGAGGTGTCTTCCCACTTCATCTATTCCCTGTTTCTGCCATTTTCAGCTATGATAAAATACTGCCTTCTTATTTGATTTACCTTGATATTTGTAAAATATTAACCCGCAAATTAAGAAAACATACCATTTAAATACAAGATTTTACATTTCCCTGTTATCAGAATTAGTATTCAGCACCACTGACTCTTTGGCTCAATTTTGTGCCAGAACTTGGTATAGGCAGAAAGTTGGATAGGAGAAAAATTATTAGTGATTAATGTATACCATTTATATGGTGTGATCTGAAAATGCTGTGAAAGATAGGCAGAGATTACATCAAATTGTTCTTACCTGCCTCAGGGCTGTTCTAACTTAGGATAAAAAAAATAAAACCTAAGCTGGAAGCAGAAACAGATAGGTATCTGAAATAGATTATGATATAATCTATTGCTCTCTTTGCTGCAAGGTTATCCCAGTGCCTATAAACATTCCTCAGAGATCCACAGTGTCTGTCTTTAAAAGCCACCAAGCATTTCTAATTTAAGGATTTGTTAAAGCTATTCCCTACTCCTCACATCATCCAAGAACAAGCCTTTAATCTTGTCAGAAGTTTATGACTAAATAAAAACTCTTAACTGAAAGTTTAAAAAGATTTCATTGTGGTGAGGTACTTTAGACCAGAGAGCTGCTAACAGTCAGGGAATTTGGCATTTAGTTTGAAGATAAAAGGAAAACTGTTGTAAAACTTTTCTTCTTTTTCCTGTAACCAAACCACCACCAACAAAAATCCAATTAAAATAAATCAAGTATTAAAATAACAACTGGAAAAATGTTTGTTTTCTATGATAGTTTGCTATGCAAGAAACTGAATTACTGAATTTATTTATAATAAGTGGAGAAAATTTTATGCACCTGAATTTTCTGAGCACTACCAGATCAGACTGATACCTGTAGCCTGCATAATTTGCATCAATAAAGCATCAAATGGCATTTTATATTTATGTGATCACTTAAATATATGGGATAGTAGGCCAAATATGATCTGAGAATGAAATGAAATCTGGAGAGCAGAACCAGTACAGGATCCAGGTTTCTAATCAGCTTCTATTAAAATCAGAACAGGCCCTTTATTTCTTTTTTATACATATCTATTGGTGCCAAATCCAGTCTGGATGAATAAGGGAGACAGAGATCATGTTCCACAGAACCCCACAGATATCAAACCATTCTTGAAAGTCATGCAGTGACACTTAGGTGAAGTTTTTCCCCAACAAGGGCTATTGTGGTTGCCTGAAATTTTTGACGTGCCAAAATGCAGCAAAGTAAAGGGATTCAGTTTTTGCTGGATGGGTGCTCAGGGCTTTATCACAGGTTCCTTTGACATGCTGAGCCCAGAAACAGAGAAAGCCAACCTGTCTCGGAAATTGACCACCAGTACTGAGTCTACTAATACACCCTATGTGACTGAGGTTATTCTGCTCAAAGGACAACAGCCATGGGACAGCCCAGATTCTTATCATTTCCCTCTTTACTCTCCAAGTCAAGGTGGATACATGAATGGCATGTGGCCTCTGCCAGATCCTGGTTCATGCCCAGCAATGACCAGGCTGACAATTTAGCAATATGGTGATTGTATTTCAGGGCCTTGGAACACTTCTCGACACAGTTTCCCCTAATACTGATGCAGTCTATATATCCCTTTTAAGAGCAAAGACTGATAATTTGTTAGCAAGTAAGTTACAAACACAGAACCACAGTTCCCTCCCTCCTTAGAATATGCTTAATGTATGAGGGGATGGGATTTGAAATGTAACTAAATGGTAACTGAACAGAACTGGAACTGTGATTTAGGAATTACAATTTTAAAGTTATAAAGAAGAATGCATGTGAATACACAACTTGAAAATAGGTGACAACAAGAGAAATCAAATAAAACTCTTCATTCCAGATCGTCTGTGAAAACTATAGCGATTGTCATCCTGGAGAATTCTAACAGACCTCCTACATCTATACTGCACATGAAGGCAATTTCATCAGGCCCTTCAGTGCATGGTAACCCCAGAGCACAACTGTGTCTTCTCAATAGTGTTTCTTTATCATTATGGCTTTGTACTGCCAGCTAAACGCCCCTTTGCTTTACCATTTGTTGGACAATGTGAACTAACAGAAGGAAACAAGAAACATAATCCAGGAATGTATGCTTTGCTCAATTACAGACAAAGATGTTAAACCATCATAATGTTCCCTGCCAACATAATGAAAAACAGTGAGATGTTCACATCCTAAAAAAACAGCTGCACATACAGGTGTCTGCACCAGATGCTTCCCTAAGCACAATGTGATAAAAGTGATTATTCCTCACTCAACATAAAGCAGTCCCTAAGCAGGGTATTTAAAGAAGGATGATAACAGAGGTAATTAGGAGCCCCATGCTTCACACACAAAGCAATGCTTAAGAGGGTAAAGCTGAGAACCATCTGTCTTTACATGTGGACCTGTGTTTTTATTTGTGAATTCATCATAAATAAGGGCAGTTTTCAGTCTGGTTTCTCGAACCAGATCCTACTTAGAAATTGATTAAGGTTTAAACAACATATCCCTGGTTTTAATAGGTGGTACTTTGCCCTTCAACTCCAACAGGAACATAAGCACCAAAATGTAATACCTGACCAATGGACTGTTCTGTGAGGAGTGAAGGAATATCCTGGTTTTGTTTCAAAGTATGCATCTAGAGTATTTTCCTACCTTTGGACTTCCTGTCATGGTAGCTCCTGCCTCGGTAATGGTGCCCACTGTCTGTGTACAGATTCTCAAGATCTTCTTGCCAGGAGTCCGGGTTAAAGTGCTTGAGCAGATCCTCCACCGTGTCAAATGCAGCAATGGTCTGATCCAGGGCTTCTGCCGTGAGCGTAGGGTCAGTCACTGATGGAGAGGGATAGGATACCCCCTAAGAGTGACATACATCTCAGTGTACTTGGAATAAATAACAGCACCACTCTAAACAACTGAAAACAGTTCTTGAGAAACTTGTCTCATTATTGAGTGAAACAGCTACTTTGGGCCATCATTTCAAGTCTTTGGGCCAGGAGTTTCTTATACCTGTGTTTTCTTTTTGTATGGAGAAGAGATACCAAGAAATTCCCAAGCAAGTCCCAGAGGAGATGTAGGGAGCAAATGCACTGCTACTGCTGGACTGTCAGTATTTACATGCACTCCTCAAAGGGAATGATGGTTTGCACATACACAAAGATGTATTGTAAAGGTCTTCTGAAAGCACTCTGATGGCCATGGCCACAGAAATAGAAATAGTAGCTTTCTTGGTTATTTCACAAGAGGCAGATCAGAAACCACAGCAGAGAAAGACAAATTAAACAAGTCTACTAGACTATCTTTCTCTAGTCAATTTGGACAACAAATTTGGCATGGCTAAAGACTTGAAAAAATGGCCCTTTATTCCCCAAAATTAAATATATTACAAAACACTGAGGAATTGAAATTGAATTGACATCTTTTACCAAAAATGCAACTTACTAAGCAAACAGAAAAAACGTGATTATTTGGATCTTGGAGGTGCTGGTGGGTGAGAGGCTGGACATGACCCAGCCATGTGCACTCACAGCCCAGAAAGCCAGTGGTATTCTGGGCTGCATCCAAAGCAGTGTTGGCAGCAGGGCAGGGAGTGGATTCTGCCCCTCTGCTCTGCTCTGGTGAGACCTCATCTGCAGTGCTGCGTCCAGATCTGGGCTCCCCTGCACAAGAAGGACATGGACCTGTTGGAGTGAGTCCAGAGGAGGGACACCAGGATATTTAGAGGGCTGAAGGAAAGACTAAGAGAATTCAGATTGTTCAGCTGAGAGAGGAAAAGGCATCAGGGTGACCTAAATGTGCCTTCCACCAATGCCTGAAGGGAGCCTACAAGAAAGATGGAGAGAAACTTTTTACAAGAGCATGTAGCAATAAGACAACATGGAATGGCTTTAAAACAAAAGAGGGTATGCCTGGATTAGATATTAAGAAGAAATTCTTTACTGTGAGGATGGTGAGACACTGGAACAGGTTGCTGAGAGAGTGTGTGGATAGCCCACCCCTCACAGCGCTCACAGTCAGGTTGGAGGGGGCTGTGAGAAGCCTGGTCTATTGAAAGGCATCCCTGCCCATGGCAGGGCGATTGAAACTAGGTGATCTTTAAGGAACTTTCCGACCTATTCTATGATCTCAGCAATGTAACAATGAATATTTGGGTGACCAACATAGTCATAGCCTCACAATTATATCATAATACCTAATGGAATATTTATTTCCCACTAGTAAAGACCAAGTACCATTCTTTAGGTGTTCCCACTGAACTTCTGGCACAATTTAACTTTGATGACAGAATGATTGCAGCAATTTCAGTTTTACTGGAGTGGACTTGAAACATTTTTAGGATTCTTTATTTAGAATCATAATACTCACTATCCTGATATCACTTTTTCTCTTGTTCAAGCACAAGCCCAAATAGTATGCAAATACTATGTAAAATATGTACAAGAAAAACTATTAATGCATATCTCTTACTTTCTGAAGGCCCACAATCAAAATACATGATTTCGTCTAAAACAAGGCATAGTATAGCACAAGAGTTGTTTGGTTTATAAGTTAAAACACTGGGGAGAAACCCCTAGAAATCTGAATTTTTTCATGAAAACTCAGCTCTGAAGTAATGCACCAGAAACATGCCATTTAAAATTAATGGCTCCCAAAATATTTTTTTTGCCTCATCTCCCAAGCAAATGAGTATGTTAAACTACTAATCTTTGTGATTAACTTCACTCAGTTGGGTAGTAATGGGAGGGTCAACTCATTTGAGTAAATTCACTCTCTTGTTTGGCGGATTGAATCCATCAATTCTTATTATATAATAGTTTTGAAAAATATATATCTTTGAAAATAAAACACTTGTCTTTAGTGGTAAGCTATATCACAAAAGTAACAATCCTTGACATTTTCCTGCATATGTTTTCTGAAAACATGAATATTCCAAATTATTAAAAACGAGAAAGAGAAGAAACAGAAAACCTAGTAATAGTGCAGTCAAGGGAGCATAGCTGCCCTTTCCTGCTTTCCACCAAGAGCCCAAGAATTTTCAGAGGACCCACTTGTGACTGCAATGCCTCTCCAGTGCAGTGCTAAGAAAGACACAGTGCAGAGGCCTGTAAAAATTCATGACCCCTTAAAAAGAAAGGCATACCTCAAAGCCTCTCTCCTGACTTCTAAGTGGCTTGGAATAGACTGTCAGAGAGATGGAAGTCCCAGGAGTCGGAAAGCTCACAGCAGCAAAGTGAACACAGCATTGTTATCTGAAGCAATGTTGCAGGATAGACTGTGCTGCAGCTAGCACTGCGCAGTGTGCTAACACAGCCGCTGAGGTTACGAAAGGAAAAGGCACCCAAAAGCTACTTTCTTACTAAGGAGAGCTTGGTGGAGCTCATGGAAGCCCAACAGGGAAATATCAGACCCTGACTGCCTTTCAAAAGTGAGGGAGATGGTGCAAGGATGCTGAAGAAACAGGAGCATAAAAATCAGGCCACAGGTGTGTGGCTTACACAGTGCAGGAGTGGTTTTTTCCCAGACGTATAATTGTACATTTCATCACAGAAGTGGAGGTCAGGCTGTGAATATGCAGGGCATTTTAAACTCCTGCAGGCAGCTGGGATTCCCCATTTTCTTTTCATATAAAAGATTCTACCCAAGAGATTTGTGCAGCCACGTTCAAACATAGAAGAAAGCTTAACTTTTCCTCAGTGACAGCCAAATCGAGAGGAATTATTTCAACAGCTCAGATATCCTCCTGGCAGCAACATCATGTGACAGGCCCAAAAGCAACTTCAAAGCTGCCAACCCAACTGCTTCTCTTTTGTCCTGCCAAGAATGAGGCGCTGGCTTTAGGAGAGTTTGTGCTCGTTGTAATCTGGCTCCTGAGATCACATCCAAAGAGGGGGCAAAAGGAAGAGTGAAATGCAAGAAGCAATGAAGAACAACGATTTTCCACATTACATACCTCTTCTGCATTTCTTTAAAGCACTGAATAAATTTTTAATTTAATGGAACACAAAGGTATCTGTTTTTGGTATGTGCTCTTGCCCTTAATTTCTGGTCCCTTATTCTTTTCACTTTCCTCTCTCTATTGTGATCCTGACAGGCAATTCAATGTGCATCACAGTTTTTTCTTGGTCATAAAATTACTTCACAAGTAATGGAAACTAACCTTATAAGGAGTGGATTTTGTCTCCTTTTTTTTTTTCCCCCTGGGTTTGACATGATGGGTAAAGGGCAGAAGTATTTGTTTTAACTTTCTGAGAAAAAAACCAAACAAAAAACCAAAACAAAATATAACTCTGTAACATGACCTCAGACATGGAAGAAAGAATTTGCTCACTCTAAAATTTTCATTCTGAGAGTTGTAATTGTGTCTAGATCCTAACATGAGTCTTCAGGTTGACTTGAGGGCTTGAGAGATGAAACTCACACCTGCCACTGCAACTGAGCATCAGCAGTATTGTATGTCATCTTGTCCGGGCCTAACAGGTCTGAGTTTGTCCTTCTGCCCCTCAAGACCATAGAGGAATCCCTGAATGTTCTGCTCCTGAAGAATCTGGATGTCCTCAGACATTTTCCTTGGTGCCACTGTGAAAAATTGCTCAATCTCCCTACCTTATTTTCTCTGAGAATAAAAAGGATTTGTGGGTGCAACATGCACCCAGTTGAAAACAGTATGTTTTATTAGACAGGGAATGGCATGGGAAAACCAGTGAAACTGAGGTTCTGTATCGGGTTTAGCTGTAGGTTTCCATGTGACCTTGGGCATCAGCTTGCTCCCTGTCATATTTGTATTGAACTTCCTTAGCTGTAACACATCAACAACTTTTCAGAAAAAAGAAGTGAAAGATGAATTTAATTTCTCAATAAGAAAATGATACTGGCTAATTGTTTGGTATATTGTGCATTTTATGATGTTAAGGTTGTTAACTAACATGGCACTTAGCATATGCTTGATCTCATTGACATTGTTACCTGATGAGGGAGCCCTAGGCTTACTTTTTCGAACATCAGCCTGCCATATTTTTAAATAATATATTCCATCACATTGATTTTTTTTTTCTAAGCCCATATCAGAATGAAAAATGAATTTATGTATTTTAGTAAAACTGTTCTAGCATCTCCTGCTTGGCACATCCAGTAGATCTCAGCCCTGCTAGCATCACTCCTCAACACTTTCAGCCCAACTGGTTCCAGGCAATCAATGAATTGTGTCATGAAGGGCAAGTGTCATTTGCAAATTCAAGAGTAAATACAAGTGAGATTGGTTTAACTTCTTCTAATTTTGGCAGCACAGAATCTTCTCTCTACTTGCTGCCTTGATTGGACTGTGATTCAGTGGACTTTACCCATATTTTATTTACTGCTCCTTCACCAGCTACTCCTGCCAGCTACTCTAATAAAGCTGCTATCACTAAGCTCTTTTCCATGAATGCTCGAGACATTAGTCTCAAGTCTTCTTTAAGCACTTATCCCCATCTCATGTGTTTTCAGAGGAGCTAACAAGAGCTGTGACGTGGTGCTGAGCAGGTAGCAGAGCACACAGAAGAGGACTGCCCATATTATGAATTGTCATGCTACACTGCCATTCCCCAGCACTGAGAAATGAAAGAGAGGACAGATTTTTTGCCAATGAAAAGTCAAATGCAATGAAAAGAAAAATAAAATTTTACACTGGATTACTAGTGGTTTTTTTTTTCTTTTTTCTCCCATTCTAAATTTTTTTCCTGAGCTGCATTTCACTGCAGAATATGGAGTAACTATATTTGACTTCAGATATAGTATTTTATTGGAAACACTTAAAAACAAATTCTCACTATTGACAATGAGGGTCTAGATTCATTTTCCTGCCAGCCTGTTTTATTTATAGTCTTCCGTGTAGGTCAAGACATTCTATGATTAAAAACTTTAAGTTTTTATCATGTATTTTCATACTAGCAGGATGAGTTTGAAAGCAAGAAATGTTTCCCAATGGCTGTCTCGTGTTTACAACAGCTAATGGCATATCCTGAATCTTTTATCCCTAAAAACATACTGTTTGACTCCAGTATGAGTTGGATAAACATTTTATTCATCCTCTTTTGAAGGTGAATACATGGTTTCTCTGTGCAGGTGCCATTTTTTTTGAATTGGATTTAGACCATGCTATCAATCCATCCATGGGCAAAACAGTGAGAAATTACTTACTGAGACAGAGCTTGTGACTGACTCCCAGTTGGTTTCTGAGGCTGCATGCTGGAAATCATCCTAAGGGGAAAAACACACCGGAAAAAATCACCAGTAAGGCAATATCCTAAATTAACTACAGAATCTAGAAAATGTTTCAGCATTCAACATCTGTCACTTTTTCCAACCCTTTTTAATGCAAGAGTCCCTTGCCATGTGTCATTCCTAAATAAAGCTACTTCCATTCAGGATTCTGCCTTTTCAGTCTTTATTAACTAGTTCTTTGTGAGCTTGCTGGAACAAGAATGGGTGAATATTTGTTGTTGCTGTTGTTGTTATTATTTATTAATTTATTATTAACAACACAATAATAATAATAACAATAATAATAATAATACCAATAGGATATGTGCTGCTTTGCACAGCAGGACCTAATCTGGTCAAGGACATTACATTCATCTGCCAACATAAATATTAAACATCATCTCTGTATGTCTACAATCAGAGTATTAATGCAGTTGCCAAACTGATCTGTTGGAAAGAATATGAACATGCTAATTCCCTGGTACTTCTTAGTCAAGGTGAAAAGCAGGGTAATCTAATCCATTTGAAAAGTAGTCCTAACATGACTGTACTGCTTTTGGTACTTGTGCTGAACAGCACATGATCATCACTGTACTATGTCCTTTACATCAAAAAACACAGCCACAGTACATTCCTATTAACAGTGTCATCGCACAGAATCTCTGGGCATTTATGATTAATTTGAGCACAGGGATGGGATTTATATAATCTATCTTTGGACATCTACAAGGCTAACATCTAGGCTAGCTATTCTTGTTTCCTTTTACCATCAACTAAACCTGGCATTTCCAGGGTGCAAATCATCTGATCTGTTTTGGAAGCTTACTTTGGGATGACAATGCACCTTAAAAATGCATTTTTGTCTCCACTGTCTCTATAAAGGGAATCTGGGAGGATGAGCTTAGATACAGATCTCAAAACTGTAGATATTGACATGTGGTCACCTAAATCCCATTCCACTGGTCTGACTAGTGATGAGCAATCACTACTTAAATAATGAAGAAACCATTTCTTTAATCTGTTGGCAGCTTTACTTATTTCCAACTGGAATAACTAAACCATGAAAAATGGGAAAAAAAGGCAGCATTACAGAATGGTTATTAAACACACACATGCAGTGAATAGCTAATGATTGGCATGAATATGCAGGTAAGGAAAGTGGCTTGAAGTGACAGCATGCCAAGATTTTAATTTCTAATAATAGAATTTATAATGAAAAGTTTAAGGAAGATGGATCAATGCCTTGGCTCACAATTTCATACTGACTCAGTACCTGATAAGCTTTTTTTTTTGAGCTGACAATTGAAAGGGGAAATGGAAAGGAAACTGCACAGCTGATGCTTGCTAGACTTAATCCTGCATTGGGCTGTACATATATATGCATATGTTAAATTATTTCTTAGGAATGGAAAATAGAAAATTGATCTCATAATCTGCTAATTCACCAATAAAATTTTCCTTTAGTCGAGAAGGAACAGAGCTGCTGTCAGATCCAGAATAAATATACTTGGATTTTTAATGTTTCTCATTTGCTAAAAAAAAATATTTAAATGCCTCAAAAGTCACAAGATTGTTTATTCAATACTTTTACTGTTTCTTCTACTTCAGTATTTAAGATTAGTAGAAATTAAGAAATCCCATCACTAAATGACCACTGAAGCTGAAGGGCAATTCAAACGTTAATAATATGAGGTAATTTTCTGCTAAGAATACAGAAACAAAACACTGGTGAAATTTTCGATGCAGATTTTTTTTCTTAAAAACAGTAAAGAGATCTGCAAATGCTATAATCAGGTCATAGATAATTCTGAATATGCCTACCTTGGCCACATTCTCTACACATTTGATTGCCCAGTTCTTGACAAGCCACAATTTAAATTAAGTAAAAATGTATTTGAAAAGCTCATGAATCCTCTGGTAAAGGCTGCCAGTTGCAAAACTTGGAAATAATTCCCTCTCTGTCATTAGCTTCCATTTAGCATTTCCAGGAAAAAAAGTGGCATTGAGTTCTAAAGCATTATTTTAAAGCAGGAACAATTTGCTTCACTGAATGTTTTGAGAAAACATTAGCCTTGTGTTCAAAGGGATGGTCCACTTGTTTTTTCTAAACGCAGATATCAAAACTGTTTCTTTAGTCAGTGATTATAGTTGGTTCATGCCAGGAAACCCCTCCAAAATCCTGATATTAGACATATGTAACACCTGCTTCTTGGATCTCAAACCTGATGACTGCACATTTTGACTCTGATTATATTTAATCTGCATAAACTATTCACAACTCTATGGCTTTGTTCCACCACCACTCAAGGCAGCTGCAGTCATTCTTGGCTTCTCGGTGCTTTCAACCTCTACAGTTTGGAGATTATTATTATCTATGGCTTCTGCTTGCAGCTATTTCAAATAATAATATCAAAGTGGTTCTCATCATTACAAAACCCCTCTCCTCCTTTCTCACCATTGCTCCTAGCAGAAGCTGAAGGACAAATCTATTTTCAGTGCTAACTATTCAATTCATACTACCTCATTCATATGAATTTGCCTATGATTGCTTTGGCTGTTGTTTGGCTGCACTATCGTCATTACTTAAAACAACAGTAAAACTTTCAGTTAAAACATTTAAAAAACCACCAAAATTCTCACATCTTTCCTAACTGAACAGGGAAAAACAGGGTGGTAATACTTTGGCTACATCACCTTGACAACTGTCCTTCTATTTTTGTATTTGTGTCATGGTAACAACAGAAACTTTACCAGAGACCTCAGCAAAACATTGAATCAACAGTTCTACAAGCAACAAAAATACAGGCAAAACAACAGGACTACCAATCACCTTCTGATAGCAGCTACATTTAGCAAAGAAAAATGACTTCCAAACATCAGCTTCCAAAATTACACCTCAGCAAGACAAATCCTGAGTCAGTCCTCAGAGTTAAATATGTATGGACATTGATGTATTGTTCTTGGCTCTGTTTCAGACAAAGAAAAGCTACTCTCTCCTTCGAAGACTGACTTTGTCTGTAGCCTGTCTCCCACCACTGATCGCCAATAAGTGACAAGGAGTCATGGGGAATACTTTGTGTTTCATCCAGGACTTTACCAAGTGGAGACCATGATACAAAAGCACAGCTGTCAATGATATATGAGACTGCAGAGCCACATAGCACTGGTTTCTGAGGAAAATGATTTGCAGTCTGAGGGTCTGTGACCTGCAGCAGCACAGGTTCTGCTGTGTTGAAGCCATGGGGCTTGGCAAGGTCAGTAGGAACAGAGAGGCATCAGAAAAACACCCAGGATACGGCTGGGAAGGTCACCAGTTTGAGAAGCATGTTGTCACAATTCACTTTGCTGTACCACTCATGTGGCAAAACATGCAAGTCCTCCCAGCTATGCCAAATTACTGCCTGGTCCTCAAATTAAATGCAAGAAGCACTGTGATTCTTCATATTTTATGTAGTTTATCACTGTAGACTAGCCTTTTCTCATCTTGCTGCATGACTATTACGAGGAAGGATGCCTGGGATAGGCAATAACCACCACAGGGCATGCACAGCACAATGGCAGCTCTCTCCAGTGCAAAGAAGCTCTGTATCTCTGCATGCTTCTCTCTCAACTATTTTTCTCAATCTGCAGGTTTCTGGGGTGATTGGATTAGATTTGGTAAAAAATAGTTCATCTGACAAAACAACTACAAACTGTGGCTAATGACAGCTGAGGCAATGCTCTCCTCTTCAAGGAGTGGGAACGGTTCTCAAAAGAACTGTGATTAAGTAGAGTCCAAGCAGCATCCCTGACTGATGCTTAGGGTCTACTGGTTCAATAAGGTCCTCTCCCAAAGGAGCCACCTTCTCTACTGTGCCCTTCTACTCACAAGAGAAGTGAGGGACAAAGGGTCCAAATGAAGGCATGTACTTGAGGCAAGTCAGCATGACAAAGGGGAAGAATGAAGTAAACTAAGAAAAAAATTAAGACAGAGATGCTGAAGTGTTGGGCTCTGCCTGTGGTCACCCCATTTGTCGTATTTAGACCCCATATCTAGAAACGAGGCAAAAGAGAAGCAGTTTCTATAAATTTACAGAAGAATGTGACTAAGGGATGTACTGAGACACACAGTAGATCCTGCAAAAACAAATCATGGGAGAAATGGAGCATGTTCTAAGAGTACAGAAACAAAAAGAAGTTGTGAACTCTCCCTGGAATCTAAGAATTAGGGATGAAGGACAATAGAAGGTCTGTAAGGAAAAATTAGGGTAAATTGCAAACTTGAAGAAAAAAGGGACAAAATTATCCTAATATTTAGAATAATAAACAGAAACTCAATGATACCCATTTTTGAACAACAGTCAACATGTATCTATTGCATGCAGAGTTATGTGCAGACGAGCTGATAACCATATAAACTTATATTTGTATATAGTAATAACAAATTATAAGAATCTGTAAATAATTTTTTCCCCTGCCACAAGCAATAGTACCAATATTTTCACTAACAATTGAATTTATAGGAATTACGTTCCCTACACAAAGCAACACATATTTCAAGCAAATGAACATCAAACTCAGAGCATGCTATATAACAGAAATGGTGTTATGTAAATTAGAGGCAAAAGAAAAATCATGGCTCCATTCAAAAAAATGCTGTGACATACTCAGTTTTGTACACTTCCACTGATTAATTTTAATGCCTCATTTAGCATTTTACTACACTCCAGTTTCTAGAAATATAAATAAAAGCATATAGAATAACACTTTGAAATACCTTTTTCTTGTCCCACACTTTCATTTTGTCACACTGCTAGGTTTTAATTTAGTATCAGAATTGTACTTACTAACACTTCTCCTAAGGATGCTGAAAGATACCTACAGCAGGTTGCTCACTAGGAAGCCAGAGGCTGCATTTTTCCTACAGTAATGGCCAAACCACTACTCTGTTCAGTTCTGGTGACCAGACATTAAAATAAAAGATGCTGAATTTGGAACATTGCAACGATTGTTTGTAATCTGGGAATCATGCCTTGCTACGAAACGTTTAGTGTAGGCCAGTGTCTTTCAAGAAGGTTGGATGTAACTTGACCTTGTCTCTCCAGACAATGACCTATGCTTTGCTACAAGAGTCTGTTACCAATGTCAGCAAGCTCTTCCATTTGGCACAGCAAGCATTAATGAGTCCAGGTAGCTATAATGTGAAGGTAGCAATATCCAAACTGGAAGTGTGAGCAAATTTTGCCACTGATGTCAACTATTACTGGAACAGCTAAGAGATTAACAAATAACTTTAATCTTACTGAATTTTCTTTTCTATTTTTTTGATGCAGGCCATGTAAAGGCAGGCCATCCATGACAACGGTTTTTTTAAAGTCAGTAACAAAAGGTCAGCCAGCCACCAAACTGTCTGATCTCAAATGTAGTAGTGTGATTCTTGCCCCTTAAAAAAGACATAAATTGAGTTTCTGAAGCCCAGTTGCCACTACATGTCAGTAGTTATAACCTTATCAGCTAAGTTAATACTAGTGCAAGGCGACATAAAAAGTCCCTCTTGATTTTTTCTGACACATTTACTAGTTATAAATTAACAGGAAATGTAAAATACTTAAAATTTCCAAAGTTTAAGGCTGTAATAAAGATTTAGGCTAACTGCAGTTTGTTACATTTATTTATGGAAAGCTGAAATAAAAGTGAAGCAGAAGAATATATTTAGTAAGAGTTATGTTTGGTCAATAATCCTCTTCATCCTTCACCTATCTCTGGAAATAGGCATTGTTGGGTGCACATTGGAAGAGTGTCCAAGACAATGAGATTTAAATAATCTCTCTAAAAGGTCACATAATACTTGTTCAAATGAGATGATAGTTATGCCTTTGAAAAATCAGATGTCATCCGACATTGTATGTCATTATACTATGACAATTCTGACACTATGAGCATCCTGTTTGCTGCACATACCCACAATAAAGCGCGCAGGACTTCATTACCACACTGTGCAAGTTGTGCATTACCTTTATTTTTTCCATTTGTCACAGAGGCCTGTCCTCATATCTCCGATGTACAGGAGATTTGGTAATAGCTAATCTGGTGTAAACTGCAGTTAAGCAATTGTAAACAAAATACAAATCAACCAACATTCATTGTAAATATTCTGCAATTCCTCCTTTGCCATTTTTATCTGAATGGCAAATTTTGATTCTGCAATTAAGCACCAGGATACAAAACTTGAAAGGCTGTTCCAGGCTGTCTCTTCCAAATGCCTCAGACTGGTTGGCTGTTTCCACACTTATTTTTTCTTTATTACACTTATGTAAGTACCAGCTTTATCCTTTTCTTCCCCTCCCAAGCTTGCTTTCTGCAGTAATTTTGAAGAGATGTTATATCTCCTCTCAGCATCCGTTTTATTACACTAAACAAGCCAAGTTGTCTTGGCCCTTAGTAAGAAATGTCCTCTTCTCCCCCATTGTCCCTGAACTCAGTCCAAGAAAAATGTGGTCAGTCTGTACCATGGAGACCAAAAGTGTACAAAGTATTCCAGAAGAGATGCAACTACAGCCTCATTGGTCACATGCCTAGTGCACTGAGAAATTTTCTTTTCCCGTCTTCACTAACCAGTGAGATTCCACTTAGCTGTGAATACTTTTGCTATTAATCTCTACATGAGTGACCTCTTTGCTCATTTTTGGGCTGTTCCATTTCACTGCAAATCAATTCTCTGCTGCTCAAGGTCATCCAGCTTGCCTCTCCAATACTCTGATTTTCCCATTCACGAGCAATGTGCTTCAGCTGTCTGTGTGCTGCAAAACCCATTAAAATGCTACTCTGCAGGTTGTACTCTGGTCCCTGAAACATCCCAAAAATTAAACTGACCATAAGACCAACCCTTCAGAAACTCCCATTAGCAAGCTGTCCCTGGCTGCATACTCCTTTCTGCATTACAGGACACTGCCACCCCTTTGATTGCCACATGCCATCTTCTCCAGCACAAGGGACTGTTTCCTGCATGACACTGGGTGAGATGCTCCTCTAGAGTCCAATTATATTTGCTAGACAGCATTTCCTTCCACTCCAGGCTATCCTTCAGGCTGGAATGAGTTTCTTCGATAAAGAGATGTGGAGGTTTTTTTACTAGTTTCCTGCATCTTTAGCGACCTTTCTTGCTGACATGTGTCCTGTAAGCATTCTAGGTCAGACCAATGAGCATGAAGGTGCCCTGGCACTCTCCTTGCCATTGATGCTGTAGGCATTCACTGTCTCTACATGAGCCCTGGCTCACCTTACTGCAATCCAGGGATGCAATCCAGGTGTGTTAAGCTTTTCCTGCATCTGCTCCCTCCTCCCATTCTATTCCTATGGTATACAAAGCAGACCTGCTTTCAGAAGTGACTCCCTGTGCTTTATGGTCTGCAGTGCCCACCTCTCGACAGTGACAGTGGAGGCTTCTAAAGGCTCCTTGCTCACCTTGGTTTGGTGTCTAAGCACACCTGGGCCATGGTGGCATCCCATTTTGCAGGGCTTGCTGGTCCTCCTGTGATGCCCCATGCTGGCTCTGCCAGGGCAGCGGGGAACAAACATCCAGAGGGGTCCTGCTCAGGATCAGGGTGGTGCTGCACATCAAAGTGGTGTCCAGAGCTGCCAGGTGGAAAAAACCTTGGGAGGAATGATCCCATGCGCCAAAAACTTGCTTGAGCCAAAACACAGGTCAGTGTCTAGTGCCCTTGTGAGGACTTTGGTGGACTTCTGCCATGCTGACTGGCAGGATTTTGGAAGCAGCCTCCCTGGTAATAGGTGACTCAGACTTTAGGAAAACTGAAAAAGCTGGTACTTCACTTGCCTAGTAGTGTCCAGGTGGGCAAAAAACTCTTTTAGAGTTTAACAGAAGGCAGTGACAGCTGGTTATTTCAGGTCCTCCTTCTTGGTGTGACTCATACCAAATGGGAACGTACCGAAAGGCCCCAGTAGTAGGGATAGAAGGAAAAATATTAATGAGAGACAACCTCCTAGGAGCAAGCCATTGTTTTTCTGACTTCTTTCCTCTTGGGTTTCTACACACTTTTTATAGATTTAAACACAGTCTGTAATCAGAGAAAAATAATCATTAACAAATACAGTGTAATTTCATTTAATATTCCAAGTTTTTCATAGTTCTACCAGGAGGATCTGCTAAGTGCTCTGACATGCACACTTACATTTTCAGATGTGATTTGGGAGAAACATGGAAGCAATAATAGTAATAACAAAAAAACTCTAATGGAGCTAAGCAAATTTAATTCTAAAGCTGAGGACACAATGTAAAAGGGTACTGGTAAGGGACATTAGCTATCCTAGCAGCAATCCCAGCCTATTGATTTTTTGTGAAGGATCCATTTGTTTTTGAGCTCTCTGTCAGAGGATGCTATTTAATTCTGCAGTAAGCATGCAGCAGGAGCATGTGTTATGTTTCACAGATAATGCAAAACAAAGCAATTTGTTCACCCTCCTGCTTTGACTGGAAGGCACTGCATTTTCTAGGACAACAAAAAAGGGACTGCTATCCAAACTTTCTAAGGTGTTCAATAATCATAAAAATAGCAAGAATACCTAATCTTTGAAGAATAAAAGAACCATTTTCTCTTAGTTTTTCCAGGTTTTTGATGTGATCAAAAGCAGTTGATTCACTGCACACAGCACAGGATATTGCTTATTGGGGATTTTGTTTAACTTGAGTTTCATCAAACAGCTAAATTAAGGCAAAAATCAAACTATTCCAACTGAACATCCAGACCCAGATATACTCCTAAGAAACAGCACTGCTGTTAAAGCTAAATAAAAGTACCTTAGGAACAGTTATGCCTCTCTTTCCCTTATGCATAATTTTACAAATATTAATTTCAAGAATAAAGACCAGGTAAAAAACCGCTTACATTTGCCACCTTTCTGCAAATAATCTAACTAAACCATGTTATCCGTTTTGGCATCAGCTTACCAAAAACAGCCTTGAAAATCCTTCTAAACACCAAACTGAGACCACAATCTCAGGACCAGGAAGGTGTGTACTGGGCCCCAGTAAGTGCATGACACAATTTATTTGAATTCTGCCTAAATACAAGCATAACCAAACAGACTAAGGATGACTAGAATTATAACAAGCTAAATATTTTCAAGCAATGGAAATCAAGACAAACAGTTTATTTCAGTTTTATATTAATGACTTGGAAAATGTCACAGAAAATTGAAGTTGGAAAAAAAATAAAAAGAAGTTGTAAACATCATTTAATACAAAGAAATATGGTAGGACTAGCAGAGGTCAGAAGCAGTGGCAGGTAAGAAAAACAAGCTTTCACTTAAAAGAATGTAAGTGGAGAAAAAGGTACAAGCCATAAACTCTATTTGATGGCACACATAGACTCAGAAATGAACTGGTGCCAAGAGCCTGGATGGAACAAAGATAAAAACCCATTAAATTAATCTGAAATGTGACATAGTGGCACAGCATGGAGGGTGACTTATGCCTGCACACACAGAGATCTTCCCCAGGGCACAAGGAGATGCTCTCCCCATACCAAGGGGACACCTACTATCACAAGTCACCACGGGAAAACCACATCACCACAAATCACCATCTCCCAGGGGATCATGGGCACACGTGGAGCCTCTCCTCACTGGAAGGGGTGTGTGAGCATTTGCACATCTTTACCACCTTCCCACGGGTGCAGAACTGGGTTATGCTCAGAATAAAGCAAGTTTTGTGGATGCAGCTCTTCTGGAAACATAAGATGGGTATGCTCCAGACAAAAGGCACAGTTAGGGGTGTGTGTGATGATACCATAAAAATTGCAGGAGGTAGCTGCATACTGCATTTATGGAGACGCCAAGGTGACACCAAACCCCTGCCATCCTGGCCTTGCAGTGCTCATCTGTGCGGGCCAGGTTTTTCAGCTGCCCATCTCCATCAGCAATGCAAGCTTAGGAGGAGAAAACACTGGGAGAGTGCTCTCACACACTCTGGCAGAAAGACTTTGCTCTGTGCTTCATAAACTCCGGAGTCTTTCCTGAACACCAGAGAGCAGTTTTTAAGTATCAAACCCACAGACTGTTAATTTCCTAGTGCTGGTTTTCAGTACAGCCCTCCTGGCCACCCTGTCCATCTCTGTCCAGGACTAGTCCACCTGGGCAGCCACTGCACCAGCAGTAGGTCAGCACCCGTGCAACACTCCAGATTTCAGCAGCTGGTATTACAAGTCTTGTCTCTGCATTTAATCTTATCCTTAATGCCCCTGGAAAATGTACCTGAACCAGCACTTAGCTAGCACTGTCAGCACACAAAGTTGCTGCTAAGGTGGGAAAAGTGTGTTTACTTTCACATATTTCTGATGGAGATAAATTATGTGTATAGGGAGCAGGGTGTCCTATTTTCTGCTGCCTTACATTATCTGCTCTGAGTTGGTTTTTTTGCTCTCTCTCTTCAGAGCTTAATAATGCTAATTTTTCTGTATAAACTCATGCATATGCAAAAAGAGGTGGAAGGCCTGAATAAGAACATGACTGATACATTCAGGTTCTTTCCTAGCCATCAGCATAAGCTAAGCACACAAGACCTTGTCTACACCATGCCTGCTTAGAGGAGAGGCAGCTCAGAGCTAATACATACATGTAATACTATGCACATTTTGAAATTGGATCTCATTTCCAGTCAGGCACAAAAGTTTCACCTCATCTGTAAAAACAGCAATTACTCTGTGTTTGGTTTAGGTTTCCATACCTACACAGCGTTTCCAATTTCTAGAGAAAGCAGTTTTCAGCAGCCTATTTACATCACTAGTGGCCTCTTCAGCATGCAACACAAACCTCACAGAGCAGTCAGACTACTTGTCCTCACGGTGCCCAACTTCTTTCAAGAATTTTTTTTTGTTTCAAGTTTATTGTCCAGACCCTGGTGTGAGATAAATTTTTGCAGTCCCAAGGTAGGGTTTTTTATGCTGCCCTACAGCAGTGGAAAAATTAGCCTCATACTTTCTAAGCTGTTTTCTCAAGTTTAAGGGTTTTTTTTTGTTATTTTCATTTTTCTTTCTTCAAAGATAACATTATTTCTCAAACTTACCTGTAAGTGTGCAATCATTGAATCTCAGGGCTAATAAATGCCATTAACTGTGTCACTCACTGTCAGGAGTGATGAGAAAATGAAAGAAAAGATGACCTCCATGTAAGAACTTTTGGACTACATCTATAGTAAGTGGTAAAATAAGGTAAAGATTGATCAGATGTGGAATGACTCATGTCTTCTGACATAATTATTACCCTGCAAAAGAGTGGCCACAACAAACTGCTCATTGGAAACAGCCCCAGGCCTGTGCTGGCTGCAAACTAGCCACGCTAAAAATGTGGTGAGTGCAAACAACCTTGTGCCTACACCCTGGCTCACATCCATCCCGTTGAAAAGTCTCTGCTAACAATTCTGGGTACATTGAGTTCCTTACTAGAGAGTCTGATCCTGCAAGAGCTTGCATTTGGACTTCATTTATATGACTGATGGCTGGACAACAATGGTGCCTAGAATCAGGAACACACAGTGAGACAACATGGTGCCTGATTCCTAAAGTCTGAGGGAAACATTTTTTACTCTCTTTTACAAAACATGATCTGAGAAATACATCAGGACTCAAATACTGATTAAAAGGAAGCCTTTTTATAGCTGCAAGATTGGAGGTATTATTAAAAATAAAGGCTTCTTCAGGTTCAGAAAGGGACCTGGAAAATAAGTTTTATCTGCCACAAAACATCATTTTGTACAATTTAACTATATTCCCAAACAAAACCTATTAAAATGAAAGAAAACCTGTTGTTATGGGTCACAGAAAAATTGGATGTTATTTGATTCTGCTGAAAATGACGTAACAAGAAGATGCACTAATTCCATGAACCTAAAAATTATTTTTAGCTTTCAGTGCTATAGATGAGTTGCAAAATCTGACCTTGTGTTGCTACAGGCTCAGACCTTCTCTAATTAAGCTCTGACTAGTTACCAAACTGACAGTTGAGGAAAATAGAACTGGATTTTTCTTGGTATTAGAAGAGATAGGAAATGCGATAGCTCTTTTGTTCTTTTTTTTTTTTNCAAAATCAGCTCAATATAGAGAGAAATCTGTGCGTAGAAAAACAGAGAGTGAGTTGCAGGCAAAGAATGATGGCAACAACCCAGGCCCAGGGCTGGAGAAGGTGTTCAGTTCTGTAGCACAAATCTCAGTGCCATGCAGGGGGTTATTTTATGTAACAGCGTCATTTAGCCAAAAATTTTCGAGCAAGATTTATCCTACCAAGTCTAAAAAAATGATAAGAGCCCTGCAACTAATAAAAGATGTGTGTGTGTGAATATACATGTGAAAGGGAAAACCAAAAACACTCTGCCATGTCTGTCACCTATTATGAAGACATGCATGGTCTGTATCAAGTGTTCAAAGCAAAACAGAAGGTTGTAAATTTAATAAAGATGTGTGCATAGAAAACACAAGTGACTGTCTTTAGAAAGGTAGTGTACAGTGTGAAGGTTATTGAAGCTGGAACCACTGTGCTGAGCAAACAGCAGCAGCAGCCGGCGAGCAAACCAGCTTCCCCTGCAGGGAGGAAGGATCTTCTCTGATGACCTGTGCCTGGGACTACCGAGTCAGAAGAAAAGTAGGAATTGTTGAAAGGAAGTGTAGAGATCCCAAGAGGTCCAGTCATCATGCCACCGAAAAAGGAGAGGAGGGGTAAGAATAGTGCCCAGCTTTCTCACACTCATCAGACCAGGGCCTCAGAGTGGTCTGAGGCTGATTTTTGTTCTTTCACCTTCCTGCTTTGGCATCTGGGATTGTTCTCCATTTTGCAGTAAGGTAATTTTTTGCACTAGAGAGGACCTCAGGTAAATCTGGCAGGCATAGGAAAAGCAAGCATAAACAAATAAAACAGCACAGCAGACAAACCTCTTTGTTCATCACTCTCAGTTTGGCCACACAGCCCATCCTGCTGGCACAATGTCCCAGACTGGAAGCTGGAACACCACCACCTGCTTCTGTACTGTCTTTCAGAAGTTAATCTCGTGGCGTTTTACAATTGTTGTGCCTGTTTTTGAGGTGGGAAGGTCTCAGGTTGCAAGAAGGTGTCAGGGCAAGCAGTGGTGGAAGCCAGCACCCTCCCCGAGGTCATGATGCTGCATCCAAACCCATGGACAATGCAACTGTGGGCACAACCATCTTCACTGAGAACATGCAAAAATCAATAATATTATCATAACTCAACACATGGAAAGTTTGCTGTGGAAAGATGTAACCTAATGTGTTTTTAAAGTACATGCTGAGTGGAAGGAGGAGCCTAGGAAAACTGGGAGCCCAAAGACAGTCTTAAGATGACAGATTAAAACACAATAAAACACCTTAAAAGACCCATTCCCAGCATTAGGGCAGCCAGGCTGGCCACTATCATACAGACCTGCCTAAGCAAGCTACCCTGGCAGGTGACACTGCACCCATAACACAGCCCTGGTGATGCCTGAACCACCAGACTCACTTTGGTTCACTACCATAGAGAACTTGTAAAAAGTTAAGAAAATCTGGGGCAGTTTTGAAAAGCATGTCAAAACCTCTGAGGGGACTGAATAGCCTCAATTTTTGGGAAAGATGAAATCTAAATACGGACACCATTGCTTGACTAAGCAAAAAGCAAAGAAGTGTGAAAGCACACTGCAAATATCTGAAGGAGATATACACCCACAACAAAAAAACAGACTTTATCATAAATCAGGAAGGAATATAATTGCAGGCAATGGTATAGCATAAAAAAATAAAAGGAAATTAAAACTTTCTATCAAAGAAAAAATGTTTTTGCAACAGTGATTTATTAGTCCATGGTTAAATTTTCTGTATATGCTTGCTATATTTAAACATAATATTTGATGATCAAGGAAAAAATTATACTAGATGATCAAAAAATGAATTTACAATACAGAAAATTCTTGTCCTGAGGTAAAATTGACTGAATGACCTCACATCAGAGTTCTAGGTTTGTCTGCATTAGAAATTACTGGGAGAAGGAAAAAAAGGAAAGCCTAAATTTAGATTCAGTAATCTTAAAACAATCAGTATCGTCTGATCCAGAGATGTTCGTAGTTTACAGCAGTTACAGCTGTTGCAACAAACAAGGCAAAGATTTATTATGTAAGCAATTAAACACCCATTATGCACAATGCATTGTGTTCCCTGGCTTGCCAAGAATGACAAAAATACTTTGAACAGTGCTAAGGTTGAAACAGACCCTGCAACCCAAACTTGGCTAGAACTGTACAAGAGCAGGATTGTGCTGCCAGCCTTTGCAAGGTGCTGATACAGTCAAATAAATAGTACTGGAGGAATACAGAACATGAAGTTGTGCCTTGGAGCCCCTCTCCACACACAAGGCGGTGAAGACACACAATCCTTGTTTTGATTTAAAAGACAACTTGCAACCAACACCTGCTGTGATGAGTTTTCACAAGTTCCTCAGTGCAGGTTGGAGGTCTAGCATGTTTCAGTGCACCATACCACTTTTGGTATTTTCTTCTGACAGACTTCCAGAGGAAGCAGACTGCCTTCCTACTCTTCTCCAACACAGTAGGTACACTTCAATTAAGCTGTGTACCTTCATCTTTTGTAGAAAATCTAGAGCAGAAGCTGCTCAACAGGAACAGGGCCTGGGAAGAACAGGCCACTTCCTCTTCCCTTGTGCTCATGGTAGTAGGTAAGACTAGTCCTGCCACACTGAAGAACCAGGAGGAGTTAATTAGCACCTCTTTGCAGCATTGCAGTATGATGTGCCCAATTAAACTTTTTCCAGAGTCAAACATGGCATCTCTCTTCTCCCAATAAATCTGCCATTTTAACTAGATTTCTAGAAAACACCCTCCAGAGTTACCAAACCAAATTAAGATGTTCATATATTATGACCATTTCACATGCCAGTATTTTTCAGCTGTTGCTGATGTGGAAGTAAAGGACAGACTATGGATTTACAGAGACAGCACTACATCCTCAAGCCAACAGTCTAAAATAGTTCCCCTTTTCAAACAAATGACCACCTAATGTGATCAACAGGTTAATGAGTGCTGTTAAAAGTCTGATAGGGTAAACTCACCTCATGCTCATGCATACTGATGTGTTGTTTAGGGTTAGTTTAGGGGAGAATGGTTGGATTTAACCTTGCACCTTCTCTTTGAAGAGGTGCAAGAGAGGATCAAACATCTACCAGCAGCACTGATTGGGTGTTTATGGCAGGCTCAGCTCCCTACTGCATCTACATTTCCCACCTCTCCTTCTGGTGTCCTCCTAAAGGTCAACTCCAAGCAGACAAATCAGCTATGAGGTCTTTCTATGTCTTCCAACAGGAACTGCATTAAAGCTGTTACTGCTCTGTCTCTTGTACAGTGTCAAAACACCAGGTCCAAGCTACTTATATTTTCTGTTTGCATAGACTTGGAAAGAAAAGTCAGGGAAGAGGGTGGCATTTCCACTCTCCCAAGTTATGCTCATTACATCACATAAAATCTGGGCTTAAACCACAATAGCATGAAAGCTAATAGGACAGACAATTCACCATGAAACTTCACACATGCCCTCACTTAGTCAAATACAGTGGAAAGATCATGGCCAGTTGCTATACTGTGGCTCCCTTCATTCAATTAAAATACTGAAGTCACTATTCTGCCAGTATTACACACTTCCCAAGAACTGCAGCATTCCTGTGGCTCTTATCTGCTATTCTTACGTGGTATGATCTCATTGCAAATATGATTGTGTGCTTCTTAGAATTTTTATCTTCCGATTCACTTTTGTTGTATTTTGCAAGAAATCATGTTCATACTGAAGGAGGCTTTTGAGTCTCTGATTATTTTTGTCTAACATGGGTAAGGAATCCTCTTGTACTGCACAGGATGATCTTTTCCTGGTGGTGTCTTTTGTGCCTCTAATTTATCTTGGGAAAGTGGAAATTTCCTCTGGGTCACTAATTTCCTCAGAAATTCTTTAAACAGGTAAGTTCTGACTGCAGGAAATGCAGTCCTTCAAAATGTAAAGCTGTCCTAAATGAACAATGCCTTTCAGTCTTGTTAGAATTGACTATTTGAGACAGGATACTGGATTTGAAAATAACACACTTGTGTTTGTATAATCCTTTGAAGGTACAAAGTGCTGCATTTCCTCATCTTTGGTTACCACCACGAGTTTGGTGAATTCTCATCCCACAAGACTGGGATTAAGATGCAGCATTTTCAGCAGGAATTGGACATTAACAGCACTGCAGTTAAAACAGATCGATGACAACATCCTGCAAAGAAGCCACTCTTTAACTGAGCTGTCAACAAATCAAGGACAGAGGAGAGCAAATGGCCAGTTCTCCCTCATGCTGTTCAAACAACAAAACTGCCAGGCACACAAGCTTGCAGCTGAGAAAACACAGGCATTAAGGTTTATTTTCCTTTCTGATTAAAACAATTGTTTTATCAGTTGAAGTCTGACAGCTTCCAGGAGCTTCTGTACGCTTACATGGTCCTGCTGCTTCTGGTATCTTCCTTGCAAGAAGGTCTGTATTTCCCTGGCCATAACTCAATTCCTCACTCCTGTTCCCAGTTGACTCTTTTCACTTTTGAAATATATTCAAACCCAGTCCTCGAGTTCACAGTCAGAGGTTTTGCCAAAAGAGTGGTCTAGTGATCTAGTGAAATGGTCTTACTCTTCTCTAGTGTTATACCTGATCCATACCTGCCCTCCCTCTTCTCCTGGACACAGTCCTTCCTATTTCAAGTCCACTGCCTCTTTAAAATCTCCCATTCATTTGCCTCTTTTCCTACCTAGCCATGCACCATGACTCCTCGGTTTATACAAATCCTTCCTTTCCTTCATTGCCTTGTTCAAGTTTCCTTATTGCCATTCACCCTCTTGAGTCCAACAGAAACTGCTTTCATGTGACTGTAATGAACAACAGCCATGTGGAAACCTTCCTAAGGAAAGAGGGAAGGCTTCTTCTTTCATGATATGGTTTCCAAGTTTGATATCGTTAGTCACAGCCTGTCTGTCCTTCAGTTTTGTAATTTTTCCTTTCAGCTCACAAGAGTAGTTGCTTGTCTGGCACTTCACCTGCATCTCTGACCATGGCATTTTGGTGTTTCTGCTGCCTTCTCTCTGTGGACTTCAATCTTCTACTATGTGTGTTTGCCTTACCCACAACAACCTTTATTTCTGAACTTGAACTACACTTAACTGTCCTCCTCTGTCTTTGCTGCTGCCACTCTTTCACTGCATGATGATCCTGTATCAGTCCTTCCCTCTAGTACTTGTAGCATCCTCTAATGCCAAGCTGATACGTGATTCCTCTTCACCCTGAAATATCTGAATCATGAATGGCTTTAAAAATCAAGACACAAGACAAGGGAGACTACTAATGAAGTTTAAAATTTAGAGAGCCACAAAGCAGAAAGATTGGGACCAATCTTTGTGTCTGAGACAAGAATAAACATGGAAGGGGCATCAGACCTTCAGAAGAGACCTGCCAAGAGAAGGACTACGTTAAGACCACTGTCTAAGGAACACTGGGGAAGATGCAGTCTGGGACAACTGACTGGGAAATGCTGGGTCATGTCAGGTTTGGCTGTTCTGGCTGCAGCCCCCAGGCTCCCTGTGACTCATATGCTGCCTTCAGCTGGTGCATCTCAGACTTGAAAACCTGCAAGGTTTTCCAGCCTGGAGGAAAAGAGATTGGGTGGGCAAGACTTAGGCAGTAAATGTTGAGGGTTTTGGAAGGTGTGATAGGATGCTGAAGGGAAAAAAAGCTCGTTGTTTGATGCAAATGTCAGAACGAATCTTTTAATTAGAAACACTGGCTGCCCCTGGAGCAGTCAGTGTTGCCTGTGAAACTGATCATCCAAATGTGCCTTCTGAGCCCAAGAACACCCTTTCCTTATTTTCAAGCTATCTGACTCTCACATTTGCTTTTTTTTTTTTATCCTTCACTATCTTTTGTTCTGCCCTGAGTGCTGGGAGAACCAGAATGTGCTTGTCTACCACACTGCTTTGCTTGTCTACCATGCCACCTTCCCTTTTCCTCAAACCTTGCTGAAGGACAGGTTAGGTCCTGTGAATTAAGCAGCAGATTGAGAACTGCTGGGTTCTCAGGCACCCTTATTAAGTGGAAAGCATTCTTCCTCCCCATATAAAATTACTCTGAGATACTCCATGTCTCAAGACGCACCAACACATAATACCTGTTTTTAACATGCTGTCATTTTATGTTGCATTTAAAAATTATAGCACCTTTCAAAGAATAAAAAAAAAAGAAAAAAAAATTGTGCATAGATAATCTCTTAAATTTCCTGCTTATGTGAAGTTGCAGAAGTAATGTTAAAGATTTCAAGCAAGTTTTATCTAATTAGAAGTTAGGATTTAATTACTTCTCTCCTGAAAGATGAGCCTCTGGTGAATAATTTTATGAGGATAGTATGCCTTGAGCAAAACACAGAAAATAGTTTTCTGTCAGAACTTAAGAAAACCGAAGTTCCATCATATAGATTGTTATGTGTTTTGCACATGGGTTGTATTCATAAAAAGTCTTTGCTGTCTAGCATAGACAGGCAATCAAAACTGAAATCGGAGAGAGTAGCAGAACTGACAGAACGTCCATGATTAAGTTCTTCTTTCTTCATTCTGAGATCTATTTTATGTTCAACCACTTTATTAACCAAGACATGCCAATCCACCCCATTCCTTTCCTTTTGTACTCCCAGCAATTTACTGGGATTCCTTCTGTGCTTTATCTAATAGGTGGGAAGCTATAGATGCACCATTATCACTCCTGCTGTCACATGAGATATATTACATGGGGTTTCAGACAAAATATTTTGTCCTGGATACAGAAATGAATTATCTATCTATTCTGTGAAAGACATGACAAGCCAAACCAGAAGCACATTAGCACACTCATGCTGCTTCCACACTGGCTTCAGCTTAGAATTCATCACTCCTTATGATCTTTAGGAATCTGTATTCCCACTGGTGAATCTTTTTGTGATCATGTTAACTATTAAGGCATTTATTTATTGACTTATTTTAAAAAAACCCTTAAGCCTGCTGCTGCACTAGTTGCATAAACAAGTCTAGTAAAATACAGGGAACCAGTCACTTAATTCAGAGTGAATCAGTGAGTTCAAGTATCAGGATCAGGTTCTTATTTTTCCCATTTTAATTTTCAGATTGCTCTTCCAATTTGGTTTGTTTTCTTATGAGCTTAACAGGCAAGTATCAAACACTTTAAGCCTAGAATCTGGGAAAACTTTGACTGGTCACCATTCTTTGCATGGGAAATTGAATTTTATTGTGGTGTCTCACCTCCATTTGTGACCAATGTTCTCTTTTTGATCATAGGAGTGGTGACCTATATACAGGGTGTTTAGCAGAAAGATATTTTCAAATATGCATCTAAACTCAAAGGTCCTCCCTCCTCCATTCCATTAATTTCTTTATAGCTCACTCATCCAAAAACCTTCATTTTAAACAAGCCAAAATTACTTAGGATTTAACACATTGATACACATTTTGACACATAAGCTTATCCTGGGAC
This sequence comes from Grantiella picta, assembly GCA_013397955.1. Classification (NCBI taxonomy): domain Eukaryota; kingdom Metazoa; phylum Chordata; class Aves; order Passeriformes; family Meliphagidae; genus Grantiella; species Grantiella picta. The sequence continues at coordinate 3,668,510 of VZRM01008322.1, forward strand.
AAATGCTCTTATATTCTGCTGTTTAACAACACATGTTTACATGCATATGTGTATACATGTAAAAAGACACATATGTAACCTTACATCTTTACAGATATGCATGTTTATACAAATACATATATGTGTGTTCCTAGTTTTTTGGTAGGCCTTGTTTCCAATCATAATTTTAGTCAAAGTTTCAAAAGATGGATTTCATTTAGGATTAACCAATTATTAAGGCAATAGCAATTTACTGTTATAAATGTGTAACAAATATGTGCCTTTCACAATGAACTTAAAATAATGTTTGTAATTAGGAAATGGAATCCAACATTTTCTAGCTTTCTCATTAAAATGAAATTAGATGCAGAGGTGGGAATTTTTAATTCCAAACATTCACCTTTATTGTTGAAACATGTTCCTGACTGAGTTCCTAGACTGTTTCACTAGATGTCCATGCAAATGGAGTTGTAAAACATGGGATCTAATCTTGTTAACATTCCTTTCCAGAATTATGACATTGGAAGAAATTCGGAGGGAAATGAGGGATTCAGTAAAATGATTATTTATCTTCCTCTGTTTCATGTATTTCTATGCTCTTTGTTGTAAATTATTATGTCATTAGAGTAAAAAATAATGTAATGAGAAAAAAATATGAGAATACCTCAGTGCCTTCTATAAGACAATTTAATGTTTCAAAGTCAACTCAATCAAGAAAAGCATGAAAGAAGTATCGAGAAATAATAGCTTTAAGTAATAATGGTAGGGAGGAATTTCAAACAAATTTACAACCAAGTGAGACTCACACCCACTAGCTGTCTAGACCTTGCTCCAGACCATTGTTGTTCTAGAACTGTGAAGCCTAACGGAAATGGGGATTTTTAAAGAGGTTTAAAGAGAGGAAGATTTCTCTGTGAGGATACCAAGACTAAGCCAACAAACTGCACAGCTGCAGCTGGGGGTTATTAATGTGAAGTGTAGAGTCTAGAAACCAGCACTCAGCTGTAAATACCTACCTCTCCTGCAACCAGCACAGGGGAGGAGGGATTTTTTCCAGACAGGTTAGGACACTTTAGACTCTTAGGCAACTTGGGCTCAGCAGTGGGAAATGGGACACACTGAACTCACTAACAAACTCCTGGAGTCAGATCCACTCTGAAGCTCCCACGCCAGGGAGTGCTGTAACTTTGTGAGGAAAGAGCAGATCCAGGACAGGCAGCAGGCAGCAGCATGCTGGACCTGTCACTTGCCTTCAAGACCACCATCACTGCTCTTCTCCGGTCTTCTGAGTCCCACAGAGGGCAGAGCAGAGGCAGAAGTGCCAAGACAGGGAGGATGAGGGAAAAGGAGGAGGAAGGTGGAGTGAGACAGCCTTGGCAAGCAAAAGTTGCTAAATGCTGTATTTAGATGGTCAGACATTATTTAACAGATTTTTCTCCCCTGTCCCTTGTCCCCTGTCTTATATTGGACAGTTAAATATTCACAATCTTACATTGTTAAAGACCATCCTTGTATTTTTTTAGTCTAATTTTCAGAGTCAATCTGAGTTCTAATCCCATCAAGCCCTTTCATCCTACATGGGTTGTTTACTTTCTATACTTTGTTTCACAAAGGCAAATGTGATACAAGTGATACAAGTCTAAATTATTTTTCCTCTAGAAAAATAGTCCCCTTCTGTTTCTCTAAATGGTACTGAAATCTGAAGTTAATACAAAAACACAAGTAAACAAAGATAGTGAAAGATGTTCCTGCTAAGCTCTGTGGTGCCTTATTTGTGCCTCATGTGGAGTGCTGAACTAAGGAAAAGCTTGAACTGCATCAAATGCAGTGAACTTCACTGACTTATTTGAAGATTTATAAATGAGAGGCCAAAGAGTCAGGCTGCTTGGCTGCATGAGTATCAGTGAGAAATTCATCCAACCATTCCGGCATCATGCACAGGGGATGGAGCTGATCAATAAACTCCAAATCACTTGCTTTACTTTCTCCGGAAAATTATCAGAGTCTGGTATACAAATAAACAACTATCATGCAGCTCCAAACTCCAAACATAACAAAAAGCAAGCAAGTTAGAGATTTGCATATAACTTGTGCTCCATGTTCCAATACAGGCCCCAGAAGTAGCCTGTGTTGGAGAAGGTTATGAAGGAAACTAAAAAAATTAATGCAAAGGTCCTTCATTTCATCTCATACCATATGTTTTTGCATGCTTCATTAATGCTCCGAGGCTTACCCACTAAAAAACACACTGTGAGTCCAACCTTCAGGGGTCAGCAGTGCTCAGCATATCTATGGACTGAGCTCTAGGTGGCTGTGAGGACTGCGGAATAAGGGCTGACTCTGCTCAGTATTAATCCTGGAGTTTTAGGTTGGATGGTTTAGAATCTGAAGACCAGCTAAGTACACATTCTCCATCTCATAAATACCACCAATCACCTGTACAGGGCTCTTCTCTGAATAAAGTAGTATTTCATTCAGAAGATGCACTTAGAGATTACTCTTGTAAATAGATTGGCTAGACTGCAAATTCTCTGTTTACTCATAGTTTTGAAATGAGATAAATAAAGGAGCCTTTTCTGAGCTTTCTAGGGCAGAGTCCTGTGTCTTATAAGTGATAATATTCATTTTTGGAATTATCAGACTATCTACATGTTCTCTGGAACAAAACTTGCTAAATCAGAGTTTCTGTGGCTGTGCTGAAATACAAACAGTATAAAGAAAGGCTGCTGCTTCACTGTCTCATTTTTATGCCAGTGGTCTTTCATAGACTGTTACGCCTGAATTTGAGTTTTAGTAGATTACCTTCAAATTAAGACTAAATTGGAGCTCAGGATGTACTTACAATTTAATGCCTTACTCCACTAGAAGCCTAACAATTTAAATGCAAGGGAGCAAAATCTTTGTAGTTTTGCTGTGTCTTGACAATGTGCTGTTTATGGACTCTTTTTAGCATACACAGGCATACATGCATGCAAAGACAAGAGGTTGAAGTGAAATGACTCAAACAATTAATCTTTCCTGTTACAACATTATTGCTATTCCAGGCTTTCTTATTCTTGTTAAAGGACAGTGGATTGAAAAAAAGGGAACAAAAAGTGTGATGTATATGAAAATATAATGATGACAATATAATAAAGTAATGCTTACCATTTCCTGAGTGTTTGCAAAATCTGCCTCTTTCGAGCTACACTGCACCAAAAGCATTATAATATTAATCAGGACAATACAAAGGTATACATACTTGTATCAAAATCAACTTAGAGTACTGAGCATTCCTGCTCCCTAAAAACACCACCAAAATAAAAACAAAAGAGGAGGTTCACTTCTCATTGAAACAGTACATGATACACTGCTAATGCTTCTGCATATACAGAGGTATGTTGATGTCTGGTTAAAAATACAGTCTGAGCCTTAGCACATTGTCTTGCATGCACAATTTTATTGCAAGCACAATGAACTTCTCTTTATCTAACTGAAAATCACAGCCATAACCCCTCAAGGTATTTTTATTTGACCTCAAACACGAAAAAGGGGTTCATAGAGCAGCCATTTCTTTGCTATTTCTGCAGCATCTCTCAAGGCACTGGCAGTGCAGCCTCAGTGTAGAAAGCGTTAGTGCTTCTGAAACATGTTATTAGAGTAAATCTTGAACTGAACTTGATTTTATTTTATATCTAATGACACAATGTCAAAAGTACTTTGATCTCCATTAATGTATTTGCTAGAATAAAAATACTTTCTGTCATTTAGTGTTTTGATCCCATGGTTAGCTACACCATTCAGTCTTCAAGTACTGATGCTCTTTTACACGGCAATCTGTCTCTCACCCCTGTTAGCCCTAGGTGACTTACCACAAGGGAGTAACATATCTTGAATCCAGGTTTAGCCACAAAGTAGTCATCGGATTTGAAGGTTATCTTTATGTGATTTGTTCTTGATGTTATTCTTGGAGGTACTTCCTTGTGCCCACACCACCGTCCTCTAATAACTGTGCTGGTCTCTGATACATCTTCCACTTCCACAAAGTCATACCTGAAAAACGGTATGAATAATTAGTTTTTTCTAACTCTGGTTACAGAGCATGGTTGCAAATTGACAGGAGCACAGCTGGAGACAACTGTCACCCATTCTCCACTCCAAAACATCAGACTAAATATTACAAATGGTGGACATGCTTGTGTGCCACAAAATACACTAAGCTGCAAGCTACTGCCTGAGTGCTCAAATGACTGATTTCTGTGCTCCTGGAACATGACAGCATTTGCTACCACGTTAAAAGAGCAGTAAAAGGCACTTCCATGTGCTTATTATACAGTAGGCATAAGCACTGCATTTCATGTGGTGGGTAAATAATTTAAAGACCTGATAAAATATTATTTAAGGCAGGCTGCCCAACCTGAGCAGCTGCAAGCACTTGTGCACTTTCTGGTGGTTGCCCAACTCTCTGCAGCAGCAGCTGCAGTCTGCTGTGTCAGTCAGAGGGCTAGAGCTGGGCAGCCACTGTGCCAGGAGCAAAGGGAGATGCTGGTGGGACACAGGGCAGTGCATGCTACTGAAAGGTGCTTTTTAGGGCCTTCCTTTTAGGTGGCACATTCCTTCTGTCGTTGGTTTGCTTTCAAACAGAAAACCTCTGCATGCTGCAGTGGGGCATTCATGTGCATGCTGTCACCAGGGAAAATGCAACAGCATTGTTCTGTGAACAGCCACATCTTGGCCAGGCACCCATGCCATAGGAGTGGTCCCTGAGCCCAGAGAGGGATCTACCAGGAGCAGAAGGCACTAAACTCCCGGGATCAAGGGACAGAGTGGCAGCAGGCTGCTGCAGCCTGCACATTTGCTTGCTTGGGTATAAATGACCATATAAATAAATAAAAAAATTGAGTACAGTTATTGAGCTGGAGAGAAAAGAGGGCAGAGAATAAAGTTCTGATCTTACTAAACCTATGACAAAAAGTCTCTCAATACCTTTGGGGCCAGAATTAGGGCCCACACATTGCAGCCAGCGAGGCAGAGGTGATGACAAGAGGGGCAGGTTGATTGCCATCCTCACGGTACAGTTAAGCCTTAAAACTCTGGAGGTATTTACCAGGAATGTTTCCTATTATCAAAGCATCTGCTCTCTCCAAAGAGGGAGTTCAGAACTGTTAAGCTACTCCTGCTAACAAGACACTGCTCCCCACCCCCAGGTCTGTGGGCCAAGCACCCTCCTCCTTGCCCAGTTGTGGGAGCTCAATAGCTCTGTAAATAACAGACCTGCTTTTCTTTTCCTGCTGAGAGCCCATGAGAAAAAAACCAGAAGTACTATGTGGTTTGAGAATATTGGCTCTGCTGCTTTTATATTCACCAACCCCAAACTGCACAGAACAGGAAATAACAGATCCACCATGACCAAATCACTTAAATCCACCCAAACTCTTCTGAAATATTTTTTTTTTTCGATAACATATCCAAATTTAGTGCCAGGCAGAGGTAAATTGTTCTCAATCTCTCCCCACTGTCCCCAGCTCCCACTCCCTGGTGGTGATGGATGTGATGCCCAGAAGAGTTCCCAAGAACTCACCCTGCCCCCTGGCAGCACAAAACTGTGAATGGCTATGGCAACACAAGGGGTTGCAGTGTTCAGCAGGAGATAACCTCGTAAGCTTTGGTGAAAGCTCTCCTGACTGGCCTCCCCACTTTGGAAGCCAGGAGCCAGACTAACCAGCAAACCCAGGGAAAAGCCATGGACTTTCAAGCATTATATCTGTTTTCAACAGCAGAGGCTTTGCTGCAATGATCATGGAAGTAGGTATATTCTCAGTTGTTTCAGTGCATCCAAGGAGCCTCAGAGGCTGGGTAATTTAATTGCTTTTCAGAATCATCTCTTATCGAGTGCCTGTGGAAATGCTAACAGTGCTTCTAGAACATTCTGTAAGACCTTGAATATTTCCTCTCCTTCTTCAGAAGCTCTGAAGAAATATAGCTCTGCTAAAATATACCTTTTATTCCTCAGCCTGAATGAATTTCAATCAGTTCAGACTTAATAATATGCAAATTACAATAATTAGCATTAATGAAAAATCGAAAGAAAACACTAGGAATTTCTGGATAAAAAAGTGTATGGTCAAAAGCAAATAGAAAAGCAAGGTGCAGAAGTCCTGAATTATGTGTCCAGTGTGCCCAGCCTTCAACCATATGCTTAGCTCTGGGCATTCATTTCAATTAAAACCATCCTGGCTGTCTCTCTAAAGCAGCACTGCAGGGATTGTCAGGAACTGAAGTTGCAGAAAGGATCTAGTTTTGAAAAACATATTAAGCATTAGCGAAAAAATCTAACTGCACACAGTACTTAACAGACTTAAAGCCATCACAAGCTGTCTGACCAAGAAATTCCTCTCTCTGGAAGTAATACTACCCAAATAAAGGTCTTCCAGAAACTCTGGGGAAAGCTTTATTGCAGAAAAGGATGTGATATTTCTCCAGCTTCTATAGACACTACGGATGATGGAAGGTCTTTGCTTTTCTCTGCATTCTGAATCAGCTGCTCTGGAAAAAGCAGGCAGACTGCCTTCCAAGACAGTCTCCAAGCACATAATGCCAGTAACAGCTTGACTTTCCCTTAGTGTGCCACCACCTTTAATGGCTTTTGACAGAGAATACTTCATCTTTTTTTTTTTCACAGTAAATTAGCCCTCTGTTTCAAAGTTGCAATGCTTTAAGGTCAGCCACAGTTTATCCACTACGTAAATATTAACAGGCCGCTTCTGTGTGCATTAGGCTCTGAATCTGGGAAAGTGTTTGGGGTACTGGGAGGTTACTGTTGTTACTGACTGTGCTGCTGATCTTGGACCAACATCACCAGAGCAGAGCAGACCTGCCAAGGAGCACGGAAGGAGAGCCAGTTTTAGGCTGAGTTTTTAATACTGCACGGAAAACAAACCTGCAGGAATGGTTTCCTCTATCAGTAATGCAGAAAATTTAACAAAGAGAAACAAGGAAAAAAATCCACCTTGTAAAATACCTGCAGAGAGGCCAAACCCTGCCAACACAAATTAATTGACAAAGAAGATAAGATAAGGAGAGGCTGGGTGTTCAGAAACACTAACAACCCAGTTCTCTGCATAGATAAGGTGTAAGTAACAACATGATCAGGCAGAGTTGGAGGCTGAGACTCGAGCATTTTATGTAAGTAGCATCACAGCAATCTGCCTTTTGGAGTGCATGGGAATCTTGAATATGTTTTCTCCCACAGAAAAAACAGCTGGGTAAAAAGAATATAAACACATGGATTTATACTGTTTCAATGAATGTTGGCAAGATTCACCTCTGTACTCTACTAAAGCAAAGCAGTTTATCCACCTAGGTTAATCAGCCAGATCAGCTGAGCTTAAGGTCACTTCTGCTTAAAAGGGGAACCAAAGCAACTGGGACCTAGTAGGGTAGCAATGCTTTAATAGGTTTATAGATATTTTAGCATGCATCAGCACACTGATGTTTGTGGACCTATATTTAAAGGTTTTAAAAGGAAATGCAACAGTGAAGAGTAACAATGAAGATAAGCAAGTAATTAGAATGAAATTATATTTTTCAATGCATTTTTATCACTCTCATGAAGGACATATGTGAGTCCCTCACACCCCAATATAAATGCTTACCTACTCACTCAAGCCTCCTAGAGTCCTCCTACTGAAAAAGATGTTTCTTGCCTGGCTGAAACATGACAGAGGTGATAGAGGACAAAATCCTATTAAAGTAGTACCTGTGCTGTTAGATAGCAGGATTTGAGCATACAAGTACCTTGTGCTTAAAATGTTACAGAAGGACTAAAACCTGACAAAACTGCTTCAGGTCCAGGAAACCTCAGTTTATTTATAAGCTCAAAAATCAATTCCAGGAGGGCCCCTGGATGGTCTGTCCTCCTTGCAAGGGCATCTTAGACCCAGCCAGAGAGATGCCCAGGTTTTGATTTCTCATGCCAGTGAGCTCAAAGGTGGTGTTAAGGAGCCCTTTGCAAACTTCCACTTGCCACTCACCTACAGATATCATTTTCAGGTTCCTCCAGTCCAAACTGATTATCAAAAGCCAGCTGGATCCTGGTGCTCTCTGGGGAGTGGAGCCGCCACGTCAGCAGGAGGTTCCTGGGGTAGCTGCTGGGGAAGCGAGGACTGTGGATGCAGCCATTCCCTGCCACACTGATGGTCTCTTCTTTTCGGTACAAGTCTGTGAGGTGATTGCTCTCTGTTAGTAGTCACAACTTGTAGAAATTAGTGTGTTGCTCCAGTTACAGGAAGGCAAAAACACAACAGTTTATAACACAGCACAATAATTTGCATTTAAAGTCTATAAAAAGTTGGGTCAAGGAGCAGTTATTATTAAATAGGAAGTACAGTATATTTTCTCTTAATTCAATCCCTTATAAACAGAAAGAACAAAAGCACTCTAAGTATATAGACTCTTTATTTTACAAGAAATATATCATTACTTTTACATTTATATTGATTACATAATTTCATTCTCACCACTTTGGTTTTAAAACAGAATTAAACTTTAATAAAAGCTGCAAGGTTGAGAACAATGAAGTAAGACAGACTGAAATAAAAAAGGTAAACAGTCCTGCTTCCCGAATTTGGTGCTCTGGGGAGCAGTGCCCTCTGAACAAAAGCAATGAAGGGCCGCAGGAAAGCAAATGAATTTCAGTTTTTTTGCTGTGATTAAGGATTTCCTCCCACAAACTTCTGTAAGGTCACATTTGATTTTATTTATATGGTGTGAACCATTTTCTGCCCATGGCTCATTAACACAAACAGCTACTCTGTGCTTATAATGCCGTAACTGAGGCCAGATTCAACCACCTTACTCAGGAACTTCAAGACAAATAGCCAAGTCTTTATTTAATTAAAATTCCACAACTTCTGCCTGAGCAAATATTCAATTGTTCCTACAGTTTACTTATACTGAGGTGAAGCCTCTGCTGCTGTAAATCCTTGGCTCAAAGGATAAAAGAAACTGTGGCTAGACCCAGCTCTCTAAAAGTCAAAACGTCTTCTCAGTTGCACCAAGCACTCGCATTGCCCAGCTGTTTCTGATACTGGAATTTGGGTCAGTTTGCATCAAAGAAGTACCAACAGCCATTCTTCCATGCATTTTCACCTTCAGTATGGGGAAATTCTGAGGATCAGAAGGCCCCAAGGCAACATGCAGATCACGGCAGGTTTCAGTTCCCAGTCAAGACATGGAAATCCAAGTCTCCACCTGTAGGACAGCTACCTGTGTTCCTTCCCCACGTTATGTGTGGTGATCTATATGAATTTGGACACTTGTTTTGATGTAAACACCCAAACTCTGATGTCTTTATCTTAAACTGAACATCACTCCACTCTGCTGAATGCCACGTCAACCTCCAGTTCCACTGCCAGTAAAAGAAATATAAAATTGGTGCCTTCTCCTGAATTTAGCTACTGAGGAAGAACAAATGGGGGAAAAATATCTCCACAAAACCACTCTGTGAACGCTGGAAATACAAAACCAAAGTAACCAGTTGCAGCCATCTGTCACACACACTAATCTAAGCCTTCACTCTTAAAATAAAACCTAACATTTGACTGAAGTTTTCTAAGCTCTTTGTATGAAATAAATATACTCGTTTTATAAATGCTATTTGGAAACAGGAGCCCAGAGAAGTGGTATGAACTTCATGATTAGTACATCTATTTTTCAGGTTGCTTTTCACTGGTTCCTGGCTGTGTAAATACCTCCCTGCACACTGCTGTAAGCAAAGCATGGTTGTGTAACAACAGTTCATTGTACTCTTCTGACAGGGAAGTAATACTAGCTTCCAAACAACCTGAAACTTAGAAGACAAAAGTCTGTGTTTCCTATAAAAATATCTCCTCAGATCTAATTGTGACATCTTTCTAAGATGCTTTCACACCCTGAGCAACCCTTACTAAACAAACACAGCCCTAGCTCACAAAGTGCAGAACAAGCCAGTTTTGTTTTGTTCTGTTTTGACCAAACAATTTGCATTGGAAAACTGCCAATTTGGTAAAAATAAAGACCACCTACCTATCAGTTTTGTTGCTTTTTTCAACAGGGACATCTATGCTGAAGCCTGTTTTGTATTTGCTTTTATTCTAAAAAAAGGGGTAAAAAGACATCTGTGAGCTTTTTTTTCCCCCTAAACTGGAATGAAACAAAATGTCCAGCCAACACTACTGAGTTCTTACTGAAATGCTGAGGACCTTTGGACTCTGAAAATACCCAGTACACCAAGAGGACAAGATATTTCACAGGACTATATCCAAAACGTCCAGGAAAAGGGATAAAAATAGAACAGATTTGTTGATAACAAATTCTAGTAACACAACCATTCCGTAAGTCAGAACAAAAGTTACTGCAGTAAAACATGGCAAAACTCATCCTATGCCTGAGAGCTCTCTACTGTTCCTTCTTGGACAGCAAACTATTGCCATATTCCCTCTGCCACAATGCATTTCATTGTGTGGTTCAATCTGGTTAATGATTTTGAGGGAAATGTTCCCTTTTCCCAGGCAGTCCTAGTACAGGCTTTACCCTGGTGTTGTCAGCTGCTGAAATTAGCATTCTGGGAACAGTATCTCTTAAATGTGCTCATACATATACTCCCAAACTAAACATCTGTGCACTTAACACAGCACACCAGCTGAGAATGAACACTACCTGCACTCTTGTACACCAAGAGAGGGTCTGTCACAGCTTTTTAACTTAAACTCTGAATCCCACAGACCACGGTTCTCTGCCTGCAAGTCAATCACATCTGACCCAGACCTGCTGAAATGTCATGACTGGCACAGCTCTGCAGTATCCGAGTTGAATAGGTACACGGAGCAATAGAGCTGCACATGTTATGAAGCTTAAAAATGAAAGCAAAGTCCCTTGTTATTTCTATCACAGAAAATGCAGCAATTATAAAGTCATTGTAGAGGAAAGACTGGAGAGAAGCATGGGGAGAAAATTCTCACTATAGTAAATTAAGACATATTCAAATATCACACTCTGAGGAAAAGCCCTTTCCACAAAGCAAGGAAGTCTGATGAGAATGGCCATAAATACTGTTTCAATAGCTCACATGGGATGAAATCTAAAACTACACAGAGCCTTCACCTGACACTGGAGCAGACTCTTCAGGAGCTCTGAAACAGCCTGATTCCCTCTCACCTCCCTCACCATGCACTAAATGACAACCTGAAGTGGTGTAGCTAGCACTGGAATCAAACAGGGTAGAATTTCCTAAGGGGATTTTCATTGGGATTTCACAGCGTTAACAGGCTTAGATAGAACACAGTCAACCCAGGCTCGCTCTCAGGAGGTTGGCTCCTCATGAATCATCAAGCATCTGGGAAACAGCTTGAGGAGATGTGAGCAACTCCCATACTTCTTGTATCAATAAAGCTATGAGACTAAAATAAGACCTTTCCAAGCAGACAAGCATTGTCCTCATCAGATACACTGGGGCAACTCATGGAAATCACACATTAGGCAAAGAGAAAGTCAGGATGAAAAACACTTAAGAAAAGATATAGGCAAAGACAGTGCATCTTTCAAGGCACTGAACTGTCCCATGTTGCAACACAACACAATACAGCACTACACAATGTGCTGAATGTCACATTCTAACTGTATTCCATAATGCTTTATGGGAGTAAATAAAACACGACAGCGCATAATGCACTGCCTGTCACATTTACTAAAAAGCATATAAAATCGTTTCACAATGAATAAAAGCAGGTGTAAAATCGTAAGGCAAAAAGGCCATTTAGGCCATACACAGAAGGAGGATATTCTAGATGGCAGAAGCCACAAACACATCCTTGCACTGGGGAAGAAAAACTATCTCATAAGGAAGATGAGTGGGAAGGAATCTGGAAGACATCTTTTTTGGTGAGGCAATTCCCTACAGAAAGTCTGAGCTGATTGGGAAGCAGCTTCCTCTATATTTTATTTATCTGAACTAATCTCTCATTTTTTTTCTCTTAATTCTTTCACAACCGCTAATTTTAAACATAATGGCATACATGATAGTCCAGCTGTCCAAGTTAGAGGAGCTCCCATTTAAGTGCTCAAGGCAGCTGCATTTTCCAAAGTGCTTGCCTTCCTCCCCCTGCAAAGTGTGCAGCTGGGTGTCAGAGTGGGAACCGCAAGGCACAGTTCAATATTCAAGAAACTGTGCTTGTCTCAAGGCTGTCCCCACCACGGGTGCTCAGTGCATCGAACATTTCCCTTTCCCAGCTGGGCCATGCTGCATGAGCAGCAAGATTCAGAAACATGAATTTCATCCTGTGTGTTCCCTGGATGCCTGCACTTCCTGCGAGCTTCAGCAATGTATCAACACTTTCCTCTTGAAGCTACTTCTAGTCATGACATGCCTATGACTACAGACAGAAGTCTGCTTCTATTATCATCATTCAACAGACAAGGAATTCCATCACTAAAACAATACTAATAATGATAGAGGAAAACCCCAAACAACCCAACAGGCAATTTCTACCTGCTAACAGCTAATCTGACATCTGTTCTATGATATATCCAGCAAGGAGAGTCAAAGAAGAACTTTAGAACAAAGAAGAATTCAGAAAATGACCTTGTCTAATGACCTAACCAACAATATGGAATACTTAGTTCCACTTTTCTAAGGTTTCTGGAATTTCAGCCTCACTTCCTAAGGTCTCTTGTGTGCAAGTTTACTTCTACCTTTCTTCCCTTTCTAGAAGTCGTTGGCAACCAACTTTGATACAGAGGTAAAGGCTGAAAAAATACCAAACTCTGACATGTTTCATGACAAGAAATATACTCTCTGAAATTCCATGGAGCATAACCTGATGAGCTGATCCTCTGGCAGAGCTGAAGAGAGAGCTTCTTTTACTACTTGTGTAAGTATTTGTTTTTTCAGGAAAGGACATTGGGATTTTGCACATGGGAGTTTTCCAGATATAACTGTCCTCCCCCATGGCTGTTGTCTTAAAAAAAAAAAAAATACAGCAGCCAGTGGTTTGCCACCAGTTTTTAAACAAATGAGATAACCTTCAGGGAGAATAATAGCTCTTCAGTTCCTTCAGTTGAAAATTAGCCTGATCTAAATAGCTGAATCCACAGAGAGGCAAAGAACAGTAAAACACTTTTGAATCCAGACCACAAATCAGTTCATCTCCGGGACAGGCATGCCAAGCAAGCTGTATTTACGGCAGCCTCTTCAGGCAGTAGCTGGCTTTTTTTTCATTCCCACCTTCCTGCAATAAGCAGAAACTTTACTTGTTATCCATAAGGTTCTGTGTGAATCAGATGAAAAGATGAAAGAGTTCATGGTCAAAATAGTGTATTCCATAGCTGATCACAGCTTGTTGGGAAGATATAAAACTGTAAGGTCATTTTCCTTGTTAAAAATGGAGGTTTTTTGACTTGTTTGGGGTTTTTTTTGTTTTTGGTGGGGTTGTTTGTTTGTTTGTTCAAGTGGATATAAACAATTAAATGAATCCTAGACAGTGAACACAACATCACATTTCTGCTCTCTAATGCAGAATATAATACTATATGGTAGTACCAGTCCTAGACATCTCTGTCCTTTTAATGACAGAGGCCAAACACACCTAAGTCAGCTCTGCTCCCACCACAATTCACCAGCAGTGCTCCAGGAAGGCAAACCAAGGGAGGGAAAGGATTGGGATGGCTGGTGATGAAATGGGTATAGCATAATCCCAGACAGGCTAAAAGTCATAAATTGGCTCTTATGGAGGCACTAAATTGAGAAACAGTCAAACTGGTGTAAGGACGCATATGTAGGAGTATATTGGGGCAGTGGATCCATCTCAAAACATTACTTCAAGTTGCTTTCAGCTTTTTAGAACATCAACAACCCCACTTATTTCTAGGACATTACAGACTTATAGTTAAGCTCATACTTAAGGGGTTTGCTCCACCAAGACCCCAAAAAAGAGAACAGGTTTTTAACAGTACCTAATGTGTTACTTACCACCCAGCAAATGAGCAATTAAAAAGTGAACCCAAATCCCACTGGAGTTTTTGAAAGACTATCAGTTTGGTTGGTTTGCCACTGGACTTCAAAGAAGAAGCTCCAGGTACCTGCACTTTCTCTATTCAACAGGCCTCTTCTTTTTATCAGGAACATGAAAGATACTCCAGGCAACATCAGAGTTCAAATCTAAAGCACAACCCATTCCGTCACAGAGGCAATATCAAAAGATGCTCTGTGCATGTTCAGCCAAATTCAGACCTCACACACAATCAGCTCCCTCCAAGTCCCTGAGCTGTGTATCTTTGCTTGAAGAATATATCCATAGAGAATTTATCAAATTAACAAAACACTGAGCTGCAGTTGAAAGAAACAAAATTAGCCAGTGGACAACACCAGTATAGGAGGTATCAAAGCATGAAAATACTCCAGACATCGAAAATTCAATTCAGAGCCATCCTCCATTTGATAACAGAGTGGTTAGCAGACTGCCTGTGGTTCTGTGCAGAGCAACCCCACTAGTCCTGGTGTTACACCAAGTCAATCTGTGGTTTAACAGGACCTCAGCAAAGACCACTTGTAATGAGCAATTGATAAGAAATTCCACGCACATAACTCAAAGAGCCTGTCTCTATGCTTCTCACTATGATAAGCAACATTTTATTTGCATTTAATAAAACTATTTTTTCATTGTAACTGCATTTTGCAAAAAGAACTAGAAAAACAGTCCTGAAATGAAGAACAGGCAGGACTGCATTTGGTGGGTTGAAGGCTGTGACCCTTCTTTTGTCCGCTTTGGTGTGGGCCTTGCTCAGACTTCCACAGATGAATACTGAGAAAAAAATTCCTTAATTATGTTTACAAAGATACTAAACTCAGTGATGTTTGCATTTAGCAGTGACTTGTATTACTTGCTTTTATTTTACTTCTTGATAGAGATTTTCTTCTGCACAAAAGAACATGCTGAATGTCTTATAGTAAAGCAAAAGTGTCTGCAGAAAAGTAACATATGTTAGGCCAACATATAAAACATTTGTTAACTGCTAGTTCTTTCATAATGGGTGGTTGTGTTGCAATGCATCTCTCTGTTAGACTCTTAAAACAAAGCAAACTGAATGCATTTTTCTCTTGGGATTTCATAATTAAGTATAAAAGAGGAAAAATGTGTATATCAAAAATGTGTAGCTCTGATGATGTGCAGGAAGACTAATGCACATATACCCATGATCATGAGCATAAAAACACATAAAATCTTAAGAAACTGTGAGAAAAAAAATACAGACGGAAATTACTCTCCTGGTGCTGCAAAGAGCTTAAGGGAAGCACGATAACTGAAGCAGATGTTTGCAGTGAGTGCCAACATCTTTGTAAGAAAGCTGGTAGTTAAAACTTGTGCAGTGCCTTGGACAAGATGATGCCAATTAGAGACACAATTGCTATTAAGCACAAATATCAACACTGGACATCGGCTCATACTGTTTTGCAAAGAAATAGTACATTGTGGACTTAGACACTCTGAATTTCCCTGTTCAGGCAGTGGCTTCAAGAAAGTAGACCTTTGTGGGAAGCTTCCTTCAAATTCTCCTGGTGCAATGAAAATACATTCTTTTTATATTTTCCCTTCATTATTTTTCAACTTTTTATGACCAAACAAGTCTTAAAAAAAGTCGCAGTTTTTTGCCTTGTAAGTCTGGCATAGCTCAAGCTTTAAAAGAGAATGTGTTTTAAGACATTGTTTTAGAAACTGTTACACTCAAGCACTCCTAAGTCTGAACAGGACACAGAATTTCCTTTAAGAAAGAAAAACGTTGATAGAAGGAAAAAGAAAATCCATTCAAAAGGGGGAAGGCTTCTCATGTTGAACATATTGTAGCAGATAGACAGGCAATTACAGAGTGGAGGTCACATGTTGGAACATCAGGCGGTAAAAGGAGAATCTGTTTCAAAAGACAAATCAAGGCAATTTTCCCTTGTGATGTGAGTTTCCCTATCCTCTATGTCAGCATTGCAGATCCAAAATCTCTGAAAGGGAGTGAAAGGTCGCTTCTTGTAATGGAAAAGCTGGCAATACTATTCTAAGAGACATAATTTCTGTGGACTTCGTTTGCCATGGGCATGTCTTTTGTCTCACAGGGTCCATATATCAACTGACTGCACAAAGATAAAAGCTTGTGGGGATATTTCAGTCCCTTTAAGGCAGGTGCACTAAATACCTAATACCTTAAAGTTACCTAAATCTTTTTTAAAAAGGCATATCTCATTGTATTAAAATATGATTGTTTCTTTTTATGCAGTAGCCTAACACCTAAAAAATGAAATCTATTCCAGACAGAATCAGGACACAGCTTAATTTCCTCCAAGGAAACAGGAGCCTGTGTTTGTGATTCTTTTATTTGCTCGACAGAATTCAGTCTACTCTCAAGGGATGGATGGGTTTGGGATGCTGCTTCAAAGATGGCTTGTCCATTTTCCAAGAAATGGATAGAGGTAAAATGCAGAAGAAACTCTTGGCACAAGGACCAGGAATCGAGATTTAGCCATAAAAGTAAAGACCCAGCAGCTTTTCTAATTTCTACTCCAAGGCACTCTGTCATGAATCTCTGACAGTTTAGACCAGAGCAGAGCACACCATGGCATCCGTTTTGCCCCCATGCCTCAGTGTTCTTCTGCTAAAAACCACAGCTTTCGTGCAAAGAAGGCAAAAGATATTGAGATATTTTCGCAGCATGAAGGCACAACACGAATAAGGCCACAGGGGTGTTTTTACATCATTTAGATAAAATCTGTGTTGAGAAGCAAAATTCCCAGTCTGGAAAGTAATTTAAGTCACGCATACTGAAAGCACCGAGAACTTTAAGTGCGGGGGATCTTTCCTGTAAGTGCTTAGGATTTTCTCTGGAGGTTTGGCATCAGAACGCTGCAGAGCTGTCATGTGGATAGATACTGCAATTCCACAAAGTTTCCAGGCACATGAAATTCTTGGCTGTGGCCTTCTTTTATTGTTATGATCTTGCAACAAAGGATCATCTAGGCATTTCCTTAGTCCTTCACCTAGGAACAAAACCATGTGTGGTTAAAGAGCAGGAGAGCTCATTCACTGCCAATATTTAGGGACCAGCTGCTGGGAAGATGATCCTGGTGCGTATCAGCACAGCCTATAAGCTCAGGAGCTGCTGTACCACAGGCAGCAGACATCTCTCACAGCAGTATAGACACATCCTGATCACCACAAGCCAAAACCAAAACTGGAAATGGAGCTTGTTCCAGAGGTTGGATTTACACACCTCAGCTTCCCAAGTCCTTCCTGGAAAAACAGCAGTTTGACTGGTTACCAATAGGAAGTGATTGGAAACATTCCTTCTGGGCTGCATGTGGGGGGCTGGGTTAATAAAAAAAGGAAGAGCCTAACCTACTCTTGGGTTTGTTAAGTTAGAAGCACAGCAGATCTTGGTAAGCAGATGAGAACACACTGAAACCTGTGTGGAGGCAATGATAATCAGGACTTTGCTAAGACTCCACGGGGAGCAGACATCATGTATCTTTATGTTCTGAGCAGGGCTGAGTATACCGTTGGCAAATCAGGATGTAATTAAATAATCCTTCACTTTCATGGACCTTCAATGAACTCTCACTCTTAAACAGAAAGCTGGAGTCCCTCGTGCAACTGCGCTGGAGACAAAACCAAACTTCAAATTTGTCCTTTGACTAGGGATTCTGTGAAATGCTTGGCTAAAAAGAGAATTGAGTGGTTTCAATGAAAAATTCAGCCAGCTTTGGCTACAGATCTCGTTAGCAGAAACACAAAGTGGCACATCTCAGTCCTCCAGCCTTCAGAAGACATGTGAGATGACTGAAGGTAAACCAGCAGACACCATGAGCATCTGCTCACACTAAAGTTTCCAGAGAAATATGGTGAAGCAACCAAACCCAGTTTGCCCCACCTTGTTGAAAGCCCAGTGGTGTGGAGAAATGCCTGTAGATATCACAGCCCTTAAGGGAGCAATCTCAGGCTCTGCTTTACATTTCCTGACATAGATTGCACAGCAAAAAGAGAGATGCACACAATGGTGGTATGCCTGTGGCTGGACAGCAGGTGGGATTTGGATGCCTGGCTCAGGCATGACCAGAGTAGGTCCCTAGGAGCATGTGGAACCCAAGACACCAACGCCAGGCCACCAAGGCTTGCAGCCTGTGGGTGAGAAAGTCTAACCTCCATCTGTTTTGGACGGGGAGGTCAAAGGGGACTATTTTACATTTTACTCCTGTCTCACCCCAGTTCTGTGCTGGGACTGATGTTGTACATCCGGGTGAACACCATGTGCTGAAGTCCTGTCTGCTCAGAAAGCACAGCTGTGTGTTGGCCATTAAGCACAGCTCTGAGCAGCTGTTTGGCCAAAGAGGAGACAGATAAGAGGCTTATGTGACAGATAAAAAGGGTGAGAAAGTCCAATAAATGCAGTACTCTCACATCATTTCATTTTGTGAGCACCCTCTATCAGAGCTAGTGAAGCAAGACAACGACATACTGCACCATTTCCTAGCAAAACTATTTTCCATACTAGTGCTTGAAATACTGAAGGCTACCTTGGCACTCTTTGGACTACCCAAACAAGTGATACTCAGTTAGCTTTGCATATTTTTAGGGCCTCTAGAATTACAGTCCAGTAAGACAAAAACTTAGCATCAGTACATCTCTACTTGTAATAACAATGGAATATACAATGTCAGAAAAGTGTTTTATTTCACATGTTTGACACAGGAAAGGAAAAAACCCTTCTTGGCAGAACATATATGAAAGTTGGATTAATGAAATTTGGTGTCAAAGTTGTATTTTTCTGATTTCTATTTATTGGTAAGAATTCCAGAGACCTTTATTGTTGTTTGCATTTCCAATCTTCTTCGTTTATTCCTGCATAATTTATCTCAGTCTTTTCTGTGGAAGCCATAGAAGAGCAGTCCTTCAAAAGATTAAATTTTAAGCCTTTCTGGATTTAGAGACTTCAGAAGTTCTACTTTACAGCAGACACTCTAGATCAGTCCATAAGAAGGAATGGCAACAACTATGCTTGGATTCCCTAGGGTGAAATGTTCTGGGTCTTTTTATAGTTTAGACTGTAAGTAAGAAAATACCACAACTATGACCTTAAATATCATCTGGTATAAACTATAATTAAGTAACTGACCACTGTGGTAAATGACAGCTTCACTGTGTTCACTGCTCAGTTGTGAGCAGTATAGGGACTCTAAGTAGCACTACTGCCCTATAATTTACTGGCCTCTGTATTGATTTACTTTAAATAAAATGGTTAATTTTCTGCATTTTCATGGTGCTCCCCATCTCACAACACCTCCATCTTTCTCATACCTTCACTTCTGATTTGTTACTAAAACGAAGTTCCCACATGGTAAACCTCGTGAGATGCTACAGACACTGATACACTCCGTGATTGGCCCTCTGTCCTCTCTGCTCACAGCTGCACTGGGCAGCTGCAAGGACCACTGAGATGCTGGACTTGGCTATGGCGGTAGGGGAGGGGAGCAGACAGCAGCTCAGAGAGGCTGCAGGAGCACTGGTGGAATCACAGTGAGACATTTCATGCCACCTCCTCCCCAGAGAGCAGATTTGCCAACCCAGTCCTTGGCTTTCATCGCACGAAATGTGGTGCATTTCAGCATTTCAGAGCCATCGCTCTCACTGCGCTCCCCAAGGGCATCATGGACAGGATGGAATATGCAATGGCACAGGCTGCCCACATCCATGCTTTTGTCTCCCAGTTAGAGGTCTGTGTGAACTTTTTAAGCCCACACATATGCAAGCACTATCATCAAGATTTGTGCTGCAAGTACTTGCCAAGGAAAAGGCAATCCTCCCTCTCTCTCTGTTCCCCTCCCTCCCTGCCCAGGAGCAGCAGGGTCAGTCCTGGCATGCACTGGCAGAAAGAGGCAGCATCCCCAAAAAAGCAACAAGAAACACTGAAAATCCAGCAGAACCCCAGGGTCCCACCAGCTGAGGGTTTGTCTGCTACACAGCTGCAAGGCTGAGAGTCTTCCCTGATTCATTCACTTTAATTAAGGGACTGGTGGTCCCCCACCTGCCAATTCAAGTCTAGCCACGTACACATTTGCTTGGTTATTTCATACATAAAGCTTTAAATAAAATGCCTTTCTTTTTTGTTCCTACCTTTTAATGGACGCAGAGAAACATTCTGCCAAGAACAAAACAAATGCTCCACTAAACCCATCTCAATGAACAATTTGTTTCTTCAATGCAGCCTTTAAGTAATAAAGAAAGAATAAACATAACATTCTCCTAAGAAATAAAATGAAAACACTCTAAAAAAACCTCCGCTTGTCTGAGGCATACTAAGATGTTAATAAACTCAGCTCAAGTATTTACAGAAGAAGCTCGCTCATCAAATCCATTTTCATTGAGCAGTAAGACAACCTGGAACCAACCCACCTGCTTGCATAAATCAGCAGCATCCCTGCAGTGATCACAGCTATTTACACCAGCTGAGGATCTTACCAGAGCAGCAGGTGAAAACAGGAAGAGAAAACTCTAATCTGAGCAGGAGCAGTAAGTGCCTAGTGCAGTGATACACTGAACTTATGAGAAACTGAACTAAATCAGCTCATAGGGAAAATTCAAGGTGTGCCCCTCTGACCTATTAAACAGAATTGAAGAAATTATGCATGGGTTTTTATTCATAGGTTGAGTTGGGGAAGATTCCTAATTATACCAACATGGACTGAGTTGTTTGATCCAAAGGAAAAAAAAAAATTCTTTCTAAACAAATATATATTATTTTTTTGTCGTTTCCAAATTGTGTTCTGCACATAAATGTAATAGCTGAATTCAGCAAAATTTTTTAATTTAATTAATTCTTTTCATACTTTTAGTGCTGTTAGAATTTGATAGGGTCAGTGAGTCAGGCACCCTTGAAAATCTCAGCCACATGCACTGGAGACTTCCATATTATTCAAGAGAACATCAGCTCGTGAACCAGTGCAATCCAGTATTATTCATGTGACCCAAATGGAGCTGGTCTGATCTGCAGTCCTGGTGCTGGGGCTGAGCAGCAAGTGCGTCAGCAGTTCTTCAGCAAGCTTGAGCGAGAGCTCAGAGCTCCCTGTCATAGCCAGAAAGTAAAGGAAAACACTTAGTCCTTTACCAGAATGAAATTATCAATGCTTTCACCCAAACAACATTGTTCCTGTCATGGTTTCTTTTACATTTTCTGGTGACACCTTTTGAACAAAATTTCCACTGGTGCACAGAGATAGATTTTGAAGTAAGAACTTGACATTAAAAGACATTGTCTACCATTTATAAAATCACTTATATTCTATACAATTTGTGGATTTTTAAAAGCTTATGCAATGTCTGTTACTGACCTAAACACTTAGATACTTTCAGGGCCTTATTTCAAAATTCACCTAAACTCTTGTCAATAACAGATTCCTGTATATGGTACTTGACTTTGGTGGGTTTTTTCCTCCCTTTCTTTAATCATCTGAAATATTTCCATATGGCTATAAAAAGACAGCTTTTAAGAAGCAAGTCCTGAAAGAAATGCTAACTAACTAGTCATTAAAAGCCTAGGAATCAATTACATATGTCTGAGTCTTTCACATTCTCCAAATACTGTTGCTGTTTTTTCAAGATGCAGAATTATCAGTATTTGTGTACTATAACAACGAAGAAATCCAAGGGCAGAAGGAGACAGCTCAAAAAAAATAATGTGGAGGTGGTGGTTTCAAAAAAGTCCATTGGCAACAGCACTTTGTTAAAAGAAATATTAAAGGAAAAAAGGTCAAGCCAACTACAGATTTGAAAAAGATAAACAATGAAAAGATAAATTTTAAAAAGCATGGATTTATTTTCTCAAATGAGAATGAACAGAATGGATTTAGGGATTAAGTTCTTTCTCCCCCAAAAAGACAAGAACTCATAAAGTGCACCAACTGTTAGACAGAAAAAAGTTTGCAGAGAATGACTTTCTACCAGAACATAACACATGGCTGATTATGAGGAAGCCAGAAGACTGTATTTTCTCTCAGAAACTAAAGAAGCAGGACACAAAGACTGTCAAAGTACTTGATGTTACCATAAATATCTAAGGTTAGTGGAAGGACGTGAAAGAAAGTATTACTCTCCAAATTCCACAGTGGCAGATAAGAGAAGGGAATTTTCTTGGCTGCTGGAAAAAATATGAGACATGTTAGAGCTATAAATTATTAGCATCATGGTAGTAGCAGAAATATTGTTAATATATAGTTACTTCCTGCAGACTAAGACCAAGGCTCTGTTATGGCAGGTGTTGACAAAAAGAATGGGAAAAAGACTGTAGTCCCAGGAAGCCATATATTGAATTGATATCATCAAAGCAATCTAAGTTACCTTGGGTTTCAGACAAAGTTTGCAATTCAGGGACACTGGACAGTGGATTGTTTTATAAGGAGAAGCAATACATTAATCATATTATTTGTACTCCAAATTGTGGGTAGATCAAAAAATACTGCCTGGGCAACTCATTTGTACTACAGTTCTGTCAGAATTGTATTTCTTAACTTCACTGTGAAACTTCCACCTTTCTTCTTAGGTACCTGTGAGCACCACACCTTCTGCAGATCTTTACTCTCCACCTTCTGCCTCAGCCCACTTCCAGGAGATCCCAAACACTGACTGACTGGCCATGAATTACCCCTGATTCTGTGTTTGTAAGAGATAATAGTTATCTTCTTGCAGATTACAAAAGCTTTTCATCAGGCCTGCCACGAAGCACTGCATACTGTGACAGAAGTCAAAATGTTGATAGCTTGAATTTCTGTGCATGCAGAATTATACATTCACAGCCCTTTCTTTGAGAATCTGCATACACAGCTAAGACATTTCTGCATGTATGCCTCTGGTGATTTTTTTTCCCCTAAATGAGTACATCTATGATGAAGTTATAATAGTTTTCTACATAGCATTCTTAATGTTTAGACAGATTGATAGAAGAATATATTTTACTCCCATTACTTGAAAAAGCTCTCTTACTGAAAGTAAACAGTGATTAAAGAAACCATAAACATTGCTTCATTCAGAATTAAAGCTACTTCAGCTACTCCTTTCGTCAAAACTACGAAAAGAAGTGAGGCAAACGTGGCGCTGTTACTCTACAGAATCTGTTCACAGCACAAATAATTTTTAAGTGTCGTTATATTTTAAAAGGAAGAAATGCAATTAACAGAATAGGTCTCGATCTCAGTATGTTTTACTATGCCACTCACTTCCATTGCCAACACGAATAAGAGAAACCAAGGAGACAGAAACTGAAAAACTCCGAGCACAATTAAGTTGCAATTAGTTATTGTGAAAGCCTCCGTTGTTATAATATCCCTTATTCTAGATTCTGTTTGATTATTGCAGAAGACACTCAATAGCTTAACCACATTTTGAATTAAAAAAATAGAGATCTGGAGAGGAAAAACCCCATTTTCTTGCCAAGCAGAATTAGGGGAGGATAGTATTAGTGGATGTTCATGTAGATTCTTTCTTAGGATATGATCTTATTCTTCTGGAAACTGTGCTAGTTTGATCAGAAGCAGGACTGGGCTCCAATATTTCATTCATGACAGATTTTGTTTCTGTGCTTCTTCTCATTCCTTCTGCACAGCTGGGAAATATGTAAACCATATAAACAGATGGGATTTTGCCACACTAGTTAAAATGTTGATCAATCCCATCATCTGCTGTGTGAGCCATCCTTCCCCTGCCTCCCCTCCTTTCACAATCACACAGAAAACCGCAGCAGATTGCTTGTACAGCACTGGTCACAATGACAGGCAACACATTTGTCAATCTGCTCCCTGCTTTGAACATAATAAGGTCTACAGAAGGTGTTCACTCCAAACTTAGCCACAGATACACAATACTCAGAGAAAAACACGGCACTGGTTCCTGCTGGGCAGTGTACCATGCAGGACAGACGTGCCCACAGCTTCTTCCTGCTAGATTGGCATAGAAGCATGCTGCAGCTGCCTGGGGACACCTTTAGTGATGAGATGTCTCTTCATAACAAGGCTGTTGCTCTTCAAATGCATCATAGTAGCAACTTGTAGTCCTCAGGATTCAAGGCATTCCCTGAGCTAGGCACCATATGGTTACAAAAAACCCTTCTGTGAAAGCTGCCATAGTGACAACTGGCAGGACAGGAAACGAACTGGAGAAGGACACAAAAACCAGATAACTGCAACAATGACAAGTGACAGAAGAACAAATAAAAAGCAAATCCTATTTCACATCCATTATATGTCCAGTGTTTGCCAGTAGAAAAATGCTATGTGGTCTGAGAGTAGAAAAATAATTTTGCAAGAAGTAATCTTTTTAATTAGACTAACTGAACTGGCTTAAAAATATCAAAACTACTTTTGGCACACAGGATTTTCATTGATCCTCTTTTTTTTTTTTTGTGTCCCAAGTCCCACTGGTGAGGTTTAGAAGAGGATTTCTTGAGGTCTCCCTCCTTCTTATGCTGGACTAGGGAGTGCAGGAAGGGCAGATGAAATACCCTCTCCAGACCACTGAGACCAGAGCTTTTCTCCTGGAACTGAACACCTCGTGGAAAATGGAGAAGGGCTAAACCACTCCTGACTCAAACAACAGGCTTCCCGACTGCATGCCAATGAGAGGTCAAGGCAGGACTCCATTTTTAACAAAACCCATAAGCAGAATCATACCTACTTTATTACAAGCATTTTTGGCGGTAATTAACACATTTTGCATTAATTGCAAAGCTCTTCTAGCAGCTGGGACGCTGCTGTTCTTTAAAGATGCTCAGGAAGACATCACACCGCTCTCTGCCTTAAAAGCTGCTAATAAAAGCAGACTTTATTTCTGAAGTGCATTCAGAGCACATGGGGGAGCAAAATCAATGCTTGGTCAAACAGATCAAGGAAAACAACTTCTTGGCAAAGTAACTGTGTTTTTCAGACTCCTATGTGCCCTGTTCAAATGGTAGTGAAGTCAATGCAAAAACTCTCTTAGGAATTAGATAGATCAAAAAAACAGGGAAAAAAATCAAACACAAAACCAAAACCTTTACCAAAGCACATTTAAAATGTGACCAATATACACCTCATATTCTCTGGACCCAAGTGTTTTAGTGCGAGAATCAGATGAAGGTGCACAAGGTTCCTTCAGTTGGTGCACATATTAGTGAGAGAATTTTGCCAACCATCAAGATTTGAACAGAAATATCACTTCTCTTTAACGTTATCTGAGAGAGCTATAGTTTCTAATATTTAAACATCAAAGGAGTTGAATATATCCCAGCAAAACTATTAATCTTTAAAGGCAGAATAAAGTCAGTATTTTCAATACAATGAGAGATTGAAGATTTCTCTGCATTACCTTACTATTGTTCAATAATCTATGTCCATTCAGGGGTAGCAGCACATGCTTAAAATACTGAAGAAAAAGAAATTGCATTCCAGCAGTGGCAACAGTATGGATGCAACTGACTCTTGACTTTGATCCTTTTGAAGGAAAAAGGCTGACAAATTGTTGTATTTATGGTAAAAGCAGTGCAAAAGTAGTTAAAGACAGGAAAAAAGTGCTGACGTTTCCCTTTTAAAGTGACATCTTATCTTGAATATAAAGATTCAATTATTGTTTAGAAAGCAGCGTTTTCATAAACCCATAAAGGAACAAACACTCCAGCATTACATCAGGAACTTTTTCTTGTGAATAATTTATCACTAGAAAGCAGTTGCTAAAAACACACATTAATCTCTGAATTTCTTTAAAAAACTTCTGATGCTTTCTTTAAAAAAAACCAAAAAACAAAACATAGAATACAGGCAAAAAAATTAAAGAGAAGAAGCAGTGGATAGAATTAATAATATAAAAAATTACTGATCATGCATAAGCATTTCCTCAAACCTCACTGAAAAGGTGTTTCCAGAGCAGTTGTGAGATAACAGGCAGCAGTTAGGTACCTAATAAATAAATAAATAAATAACCTAATCACACCAAAACCAAATCATTATCTAAATCCATGAGCTACAGGTCATAATCACAGTGTCAGTTAAAAAAAAAAAAAAAAAAGAAAAGAAAATAGAAAAATGGGGACAAGGTAAGTATTGATATGTATCCAAGAATCAAAAAATACATTATTGTCAGACAAAGGGTCCACAAGATGATAAAACCAAAAGAGAGCATCATTAACATCCATTTAATTTTGGCAGGATACAGGCTATAGCCCAAAGTCAAAATGTGTTAGGTTAGAAACAATGGTTCTGCAAACAGCAGAACAAATGAAGACTGGTTTCCTACTGTCCCCTGTTTGCTCAACGTCTGAGCTGAATTATGCTGAGATTCTGTTATCTCTGCCTTTCTCCTTACATATTTTACCTCACAGCATTTGACAGCATTCCAAAGACCACTCCAGCAAAGAGGTCCCAAAGATGTGGCTGCACTTCACTGACCTCTTCAAGGTCATGCAGTGAACGCTGGCAGAATGGGCAGAACAACCTAACACAAACAGCAAGCTCCTGAGCCTCAAGGACTCATGGAGAGCATTTTCCAAGGCCAGTCCCACTCTCAGTTTCAGACTGAGTGTCTTAATAAGAGGGATCAGAGAGATCTGTGGGAACCAGATGATGCCAAAATTGCCTTTTCTTAACCTCAAATGTGAAGATCAGAGATCAGGAATTAACTGACAAAATGTTGTATTGGGTGTGCGTGGCCAGGTTTTGGTAGCAGGGGAGCTGCAGGGGTGGCTTCTGCGAGAAGCTGCCAGAAGCTTTCCCCATGTCCAGCAGAGCCAATGCCAGCTGGCTCCAAGATGGACCTGCTGCTGGCCAAGGCTGAGCCCATCAGAAATGCTGGAAGTGCCAATGTGATAACATTTTTAAGAAGAAGAAAAAAGAAGTTATGGTGCAGATGTAATTGCAGCCAGAGAAAAGTGGAGTGAGAACATGTGAGAGGAACAGCCCTGCAGACACATGTATTTGTGGTAATTGATACCTGCATATGGGAAAGAGATATGGCACTTGGCTACTTACAGGGAGATATTAATAACTCAACACAGAGGAGTCTCCCAGCTTGATTCCAGCAGCAGGATAGAATATATGTTCATGAATCTGATTTCTTCTAGATGCCTCCAGGGATAATGAGCAAAACCAATTAAAACTACATCAAAAAAGTAATGGCATTCTTTCGTTACTAAATTCAGGTATGAATTTAATTCTCCAAATGCTGTATCAATGCTGGACTCTTGAGAAGGATGTAACAACATCTCAGGGACTGTACATGGTATTTGAAGTATCTTTCAAATTGGCAAAATAGTGAATGGAAATGGAATGCAGAGAAAGTAGTTTCAAGCTGCATTAATTTCTAACGCTGTGCTTTCCCAGAAATTATTATCTAGCAAAGTAGTCAACATATTTTCTTCAGTTTCATCCAGTGTGACAGCATATTTATGTGTTTGACAGGTATGAGGATCATTATTTGTCACCAGTCATTATGGATCCCAACCACTTCTCCTACTTGGTGCTTTGAAAATACCCGCATATCGAAAAAGCAGAAAAATATATCAGCAATTGTATTAATCTATTCCACTTTGGATCCTAAGCACTAGGAAGAGAGTGTTTGTCAGTGCTCGTTCAGTTGATGGAAAAGGTTGATGTGTGCAGCAGGAGCAGCTGCAAACACAGTGTTGTCTGATCTTTCTGTCATAGGTATCTTGAATGTGTCCTTCATTTGGAACCCCCATGTAGAAAAATGGAAGGTACAGTTTAACAACAGAAGGCAATTACAATATTAGGTAAAGAAAAGAAGGTTAGAACAAATAATCTACCCCACAGTTTTGGTGGCAACATTGTAAAGTTTTATGCAATCTAGACAATGTCTTAAAACAGCAGTAGTAGCAGCAGGCAAGTAATAAAGATGTCCACTACTATAAGGGGAGGATAGTTTTTGTTTTTTGTGCATTTTATTTTTTTTCTCCAAACCCCCCATTTATAGAAATAAATAAAAAACTACCAATTTACAAGACAGATATATACAGTTAAATTACAGTGGGGAGAGTTTTCTGTGATGTTATAAAAAAATTCCAGGAACCTTGCAGGATTTTTCCTTTGCAGAAGCACCTTGGCTTCATAATGTGAGTCAGATAAAACTTCTATGGGACCCAGAAATTCAATATTCTCAATATTCTGAAGACATTCAGATCACACTTAGTCAGGCATATAGCATGGAAAATAATTTTATTTTAAATAGCTGTTTTCATAAGTCCAATAAGCAGCATTTTTGTCCTTGAGAGCCAGCTATTCATAGAGCTTCACCCATACTCAAGGAGAGACTAATTACTATATCAATGGGCTATCCTGTATTTGTAGCTTATGCCTGGTGGAAGAACTGTGCGTAGCTCAGCCAGCCCTGTGATGGCCCATAGAATGGTGGCACTTAGTCACTCACAATTTGTTTGGTTTGCTCCAGGTCCTGAGGTCCAGAGCCAGGTCAGGATGCCAATCTGACAAAGCTGTCTTGGTTGAAACATGTGGCCCTGCACACCAATGTCCACATGCACTAAGAGCAAGCAAGGCTCTGTAATGGAACTGAAGAACATGTTGGACTTCAGGTCAAGGAGTTCTGAAATTTATAGTCAGCAAAAAAACCAGCAACTTTACAAAAGTTATTTAGAGCTACAGTGCAAGAAAAAGTTTTCCCAAGGTAAGAAATAGCCCAAAGAAGGGGATTTGGTTTTCTTGTTTCAGGAACAAATACGACCTTTATGGAAGGCTTGCTTTGTTCCAAAGGTAAAACTCTAATAAAAACTACTTCAAGTTTTATTACTCATGTAAGTCCTTTAGGAGTGCCTTAAAACCAAACATATGACAAACATTTATTTTAAAAGGCCATGTTCATGGTTTTCAGGGGGCAGAGACTGAAATTCCTTGTTTGCCTGCTTTCCCTCATTCAAGAGTAAGTTGCAGAGTCAACAGTGTACCAAGCTCACAGAGTGCCAAGCTCCTTACTGATGTGACAGTCACAAATCTTGTACAAGTGTCACATTTCTGAGGACTGAAAACATCAATATTCTGCAAGACTAAACAAGAAGAAAATAGAGTAAATCACCAAACCTGACACCGCAACGCTCATATACTTCTCTGTGTACTTTTTCACATGATACAACAGCAGCCGTTAAGAAACCATCACTGCCAGGCAGTGAGACATCAAAGCCTTGCTGCACACTGCAAACCTGGGATAATTCATTTAAATTAATAGCTGACAAAATGCTGAGCTTTTCCGCATCAAATAAAGTAGGTATCTATGACAAAAGATGTACTGATAAGGAGAAAAAGAAACAGGTAGATCCTTACATCTCATTTATTGGGCCTCTATCTTCATATTTCTAGCCTGTAGTGCTGGCAGCACTTTCTCATTCCAGGTCCTGTATTTCTTATGTTTGCCTTGAATAAGCTGTATCTGTTGTCTCACAGCAAGCTGTATAGCTGAAATGTAGTCTGTCATCTCTACCTGTGTCAAGTGGACTTGTGCATCATTCAGATCTATCCTGAAAACTCCCACAGACATGGAGTTTTCAGGCCTATGCCTTTGACCACATCACATCATCTACACATCACTGACCCACTCTACTCTGTCGTATCAAATATACAGCACTTGTCCTGACTTCCAAAGACTGTATAATTTATTATGGCTCACTCATAACTTCTGATGTGCTATCAAACTGCTGATTATAAACAATGTCCTATGAACTGCAGCCCTTGACCACCATAATTAGTTTGTTATGTAACTTACAAAGATGCATGTCCCTATCAGCCACTGAGAAACTCATTTATGCTCCCTTACATCTCCTGGCATATTATACCCATGGAAACTTTACAATGATGATTGGACCAGATTTTGGTTATTATGTTTACTTGTTTCAGAATGGTTTGCATTGGAGGGTACTTTCAAAGATCATCTAGCCCAATCCCCCTGCCATTGGCAGGGACATCTGTCATTAGATCAGGCTGCTCAAGGCTCCATGCAACCTGGCCTAGAACATTACTTTGTGCTTGGGATATCCATTAGTTCTCTCAGCAACACGTTCCAGCATCTCACCACCTTCACTGCAGAAATATCTTCCTCACATCCAACACGAACTTACCCTCTTTTCAGCGTAAAACCACAATCCCTTGAACTGTCACTACAGGCCCTGGTAAAAAATTTCTCCCTCTTTCTTGTAAGCCCCCTTTATATGTTGAAAGGCTGCAGTAATGTCTCCCCTGAGCCCTTACTGTTCTCCAGACTGAACAACCCCAACTCTTTCAGCCTATCTTTATAGGAGTTGTGTTCCAGCCCTCTGATCATTTTCAGGACACTCTTCTGGACTGGCTGTAACAGATCCAACCTTTTTTTTATGGGCTCAGGGCCTCAGAGCTGGATGCAGCACTTCAGGTGGGATCTTATCTCAGCCCGCTGGCCATGCTGCTTTGGATGTATTTCAGAACACGACTGGCTTTCTGGGCTGTGAGTGCACATGGCCAGGTCACGTTTAATTTTTTACCCACCAGTACCCTCAAGTCCTTCTCTGCAGGACTGCTCTTAAGAGTTTGTAAATTTAACCTGACCCTGCTTGTGTTGGACTCCATCTGGTCAGAGTAAGACCCTTTTTCATTCATGTTGCACTCAAGACAAAAAGATGCCCAACAGAATCGATGGCAGAGGATAAGACTGGTTTTTCTTTGGGGAATGTGACCTAAGCAGAACCAGGACTGGGATGTGAACATGCTGAAGAGTCTTTGCTGCCTGAAAATAAGGCATCCCACTAAACCTGTCACATAGGCTCCATTTGCATTCAATGGATTCAGAGTTAATTAAGATGTTTATCTGCTGGCAGGAGCACCTGAATCATCTCACTTCAGGATGCTTATTGTTTGGTGTGGCAAAGCCCACCTTGAAGCACGGGTGGGCATGGCGCTGTTGGTTTCTCCAGCTCCTCTCTGGAGACTCTGGGGAGCACTGCCCTCCCCTGAGGACCTGCTCACACCTGGTCAAGGTCCAACACACTTCTTTGCTTCAGTCCCTTCATCCCAGCTGGGTACCTTGACCAGGACCATCACAGCATGTGGGGTTACCAAAAGGGCTGAGGACTTTGGCGACTGCTGCCACAAGTTTTAACCAGCCACAAATTTAGCATTGCTTCTATAACAACAGCAAGTCGGATTTCAGGAAAGATTAATTGGCTTCCTGGTCTGCCTGCCCTGCTGTCAATACTCTGCACTCACTGGAGTAACTGGGGCACTTCTCACACACGACTTGAAGTGAATGGTTTATATTAAGCTTTAGTGAGCAGCAGAGAGCTAAACCACCTCAGGAGTACTTTGATCATGCCTAACTGGGGACAGGAGAAATTTAAAAACATTTACTATTCTTTTTTTTCTGGACAAGACCACATATTTCAAGGTTTTTTCTTCCCCTCCACTAACTCAAAACCAGAGAGACAGCACTCGTGCCTGTAACAGACATGACACAATGTGGTACACACTACAATACTTGACAACACTTGACAACTTTACCCGATTTTGTAGAAATGTATTGTTTCCGCCTCCTTTCTGAAAACCAGAAGATTTGATTCTGTGCTCTTACCAAGTAGCACAAGCTTGGATACTGCAGGCATTTCTTCCTCCTTGTTTCTTATCCATAAGCCTCTCTAAACTAGCACAGCTTAAGAGGAACAAAGAGGCTAAAAAGAGTAGGGCTTGATTTTTTTTTCTCCTACCACCATTTGGTGCTGCTGTGGCATCACAAACCTTGGCTCTCCTTCTCTTTTTTAATTAAGATAAATGTGATGGCCATCCCCCAAACCATGTGATCACTCTTTACATAAGGAAAAAACCCATCTGCGCACCTGAGACAAAGTGCCTAGTTCATCTAAAATCACTCCTGGGGTGTCTATCTGAGTTACCTCACCCTGGAACATCCAGCTGTAGATAAAGCTACAAAGCACTCACATAGGCTGGAAACAAACCTGAACAGGGCACACACAAAAAGAAGACTCTCACCATCAGTGACCACTGCTGGCTAGGTTCAGTGGCAGAAGTGTGATTTCCAACTTCATGCTACCAGTTTTGGGTATTCTGAGAACCCTGATTTGGGTGTCTCTGAGGAGTGCAGCAGAGACCTCAAAAGGTGTAACAGCCAGTGATACAGGGGTGCATGCTCCACTTCATGTGCTGGAGACACCTGACACGAGGCTGCACAGCACCCACTGCCTGATGATGGAGGAGCAGAGTGTGGGGCTCCCTCCAGGGCAATGCCTTCCTCCTGGTGATCACTGGTAAATACAGTGCTTTCCTTACACAAGACAGCAATATTCTGCACTACTCAGCCAGCTGGGATGTCATAGAAAGCACAGGCAACCCTGTGTTCCCCATGGAAGCCCTGGAGTGACTGCAGGGAAAGTCATCTTCAGCCTCAACCAGGAGATGCTGCACTCACAGGAGCTCCACAGAATATCCACTGAGCACAGACAAACAGAAAGCTTTTTTTTTTTTTATATATGTAGGAGTGGCACAACAAAAGCTGCCTTTTAATGGGAAATTCAGCCCCTCATCCACACCACCAACCACCCCCTGACAAATTTCAAGTCTTCACCAAAATACAGAGAAGTTATAGCTACTTAGTCAACACATTTGTCAAGATCAGAAAGCAAACATTTTTTTCCACTGCTTTATTCCCAGAAATTCCTGACATTTTCTGGTCATCATTTTTCTTAAGAAAATAATTAAAATAATATGGCTTAGGGCAGATATTCATCTTGGAAAAACTCATCCCAAGCTGTCAAATTGTAGCACAGTCATTAATCTTGGGGGAAAAAAAAGACAAAGAAAAAGGAGGAAGTGAATGAAGTCTTCATTAGAGATGTCATTCCTAAGAGTGCTCAAAGAGACTGTGAGTGGACCTGAGGGGGCATGGTTGTCAGCACTTGAACTCTCTCTCCAAGCACAGAATTAAAAGGATAAACTCCACGCCATTATAAGTGAATCAAGTGTAGCTTTAAAGGCAGATGGATATGAGCAATAATCCTACAGATATTCTTTAAGAGCACTCTAACTGTTTATCCAGCAGCTTCCCTGATCCATCTCCACCATAGACCTGCCTCTGCTTTGGTGTGACACAAGGGTTTATCAGCACTCCTCCAAGAAAATTGCATAACTGTGTCATAGCTCATGTCCAGTAAGACAGACTCTGTAAGACTCACAATAAAATCCTTATCTCATATCCCATAGAATACTGTATTTTTACCTCAACCTTGTTCCCTCTCACTCTTTACCTACAAACACATACAATTCATGAGTGTAATCTTGTATGAAATTTAAAAAGACCACCATGAAATGCTAATTGCATTACAACATTCAGATTTTGTAGATGAAGACTGAATAAAATATGCACACATTCTGCACACCTCCACACGAAATGAGAAGCTGAACACGTACTGCCACAGAGGACATCTTTAATTGAAAACCACCTTCATATTTTGCCTCTTGCAAGCATATAGTTCTAAAAGCTATAAGTAGAAAAACCTGCATTACTAACTAATGTACATCAGTCTTGACTTATTCCACCCTTCAGGCATTGATGCTTTTGCCCTTTAAGGTTAATCATTTAGGAAGACAATATTTTGACTCTTCAGAGCACTGTATATTACAAGAAGTGTTGAAGAAAGAACTTCACTGAAATCCCTTGATGAAACATTCCTCTAAAAAAAACCCCAAAATCAATAAAATCTTTGAAGTGTTGTTTTGAAGTACAACTGGTCTCATTTTCTGATGTGCCAGCATAAAACTGACTTCTGAGCAATTTCTACAGAAATAAAGAAGTAGTGATTGTCTCATATGAAATGAAAGCCATGATAAAACCAATGGAAAATGCATACAATCTTTTAGATAGATGCAATTAACAATTTTAAAAGTTAATGACAGAGAGAAATTCTGGAACTCAATGAGGCATGCATTCAGCATCTACCCGGAATTTTGGACTGGGCGGAGATTTGAGCTCCCTGTTCCCAGGATTCTGACAACTGCCTTGGAAAGAGTGTTGAAGTGGTAGTGCCTGCAGCCTGCCCTGCTTTCCCACCAATGCTGGTGTGGCTCAGGAAGATGATAAACATCCCACGGGAGAGGGCACACCCAAGCCCACAGCTGCAGCAGACTTGGAAGTCTGTCTGTGCTTAATAAATGTCAGGTTTTAACAGCATGCATCATTATTGTTAATTGTACTCAAACCCAGCAGGGCCCATGCCCATATTGCATTCATCAATTTGTAGAAAAGTTAACAAACTTTCGCTTCCACATGTGCAAAAGCACCCTGTGTACCTGGCACAAACCCAAGCAAGCTGTAGCAAGGTCAGAGTCAGCCTTCACCCGCAGGCAACCAGCGACTGGACAAAAGCAAATGGAGTCAAGCTGCACCAGCAGAGGTTCAGGTTGGACATCTGGAAGAATTTCTTCACTGAAAGGGTTGAAAAGCATTGGAATGGTCTGCCCAGGGAGGTGGTGGAGTCATTGTCCCTGGAGGTATTCAAGAAATGATTGGATGTGGCACTTAGTGCCACGGTCTAGTTGACATGGTGGTGTTTAGTCAAAGGTTGGACTTGATCTTGGAGGTCTTCTCCAATCTTAATGACTCCATGATTCTATGATTTGCACCAATGATCTCCTTATCTATTTATTCAACCCTTCACTAGAGTGCTATGGAATTGTACAATGTCAATTAATCCTAACTGGTAATTAATAATCACAAAGCCCACAAAAATAATTTGGAACCACTAAATGATAGTACTACCTGACACGGCTGCAAAAGACTTTGTCATCCTTTCTTATATAAAATTTGTTAAGTTTCAATGAGCAGTTGAGAGTGTACAGATCACTATTTCTCTTCACAATTTCAGCAACATCTTCCCCTATTTCTAAGACTATCATAGCACTAATGGGACACTGAGAAGTACCAAAGTAATGTTTTAGCTGATTAAAATATCACCACATTTTCAAGTTGCATTGGTAGGACATGTTATCGATTTAACATGGTGTTTTTTAGGCATGTCACTCCCTTAATCCGTTTTCACACAGTTGCTCCTTTTTTTTTATAATACAATATTTTTAGTGTGTTAAAGTATCTTTGTGAGGTTGGTATTCAAAAGGCACTCCTGGAGTGAAGGTTAAAAGCAGTTAGGAGGGGAGATTTGTACCATTTTCTCCCAAGCATCCATCAAGATGTGAACGAATCAAGCACTCTGACCACTTCCCCGGGACCATGGGCAATGCTCATAAATGCCCCTAGGTATGGAGTACTCCCCTGTCCATATCTCACATCTCCCATCTCTGAAGCCACCTGCTGAAGAGCTGCTTCCACTCCCCCTTTCATGTTCCAAATCTTTTTTCCTTTTGAAACATAATTCAGCATCACCCCTACACTGCAATGGTCTGTGCAACCTCAGAATTCAATAATTTGCAGTACACCAATGGGCTGTCAGCATCGACATGTCCATGCCACCTCAGGCTTATGATGATACACAAAGTGTCCCTACGTCCAACCAGACTTTTGTCACTCTGACCTTCAGGCAAACATTAATGTCAGGAACTATTAGCTTTGCTAAGTTCATTATGCACTGAGTGTTTATCTTGGAATTATTCTTGTTTGTAATCTTGCACTGCATAATGTTATACTCAGGATTCTATGATTTTCAGAATAGCGTGGAATCAGACTTTGAATACCATTATTACAAAACCAGCACAGCCATCTTTATATTTCCTCAGTTTGGAGATAAATAATTGCAAATAATAAGAGAAGGAACAGATGGGCAATCAGAGCAAGCTGAAGCAGATATAGCCTCTGTTTAAACTGTTGCTGACTCATGCCACCAGAACTCCACTTGTGCCAAAATAAGACAACATCCCACTCTTCTATGAGCTATAGGATTTCATGCAATCAGGGAAAATTATAGGAATTAGGCTGATTTTATCATGAAGCCTCAATGTTTTAGTTGTAAATGTCATAATTTTATGACTACTGACATAGTGCAGGGCTAATTTGTAAAAGAGAAGTGTCCATGAAGGCAGTCATTGACCTATTAAGATCTCTGGGTTCATGCAGGTGACTTTCTGTGCCTTTGAAATTATCTTTAAATGCCTAATCTTCTAAGATCTCTAAACACCTTTTAACACCTTCTGCAGTATTATAGGATTCTGGTATGGTTGATGGGCAACAGCTATTCTGGAGTAATGTGAAAGCCCTCTCAATATCTCTGTGCCAGCTTGTCCTTAAAAATGGGTCCAGACTTCACTAACACTTTTTGTGTCTTAGAACAGTTCCTAAGATATTCCAAATACTCAGTCTGATATGTGTGGGTGATATAAGGGACCTCATTGTCTTTCACCCTTTCTCATACTTCTGCAAGGAAAAAAAACCTGGCTTGATGCCTTCATTAATTTTTTGCAGTTCACTAATTATTGCTATGAAATGCAGCCTCGAGTGAGAGGGAAATAAATGAATTTTCTGAGCCACTGGCAGTTAGTTTGAAAGACTGTGTAGATCTGCTGAGCTCCCAAAAAAAGAGAAAAAGGAAAATGTTGCCGCTGTCTTTCAAAAATTGAGTCAACAAGTACCTGAAGAGTAAAGCAATATGCCTCTGGCCCTTCCAAAGGCAGGCAGCTGAGTCCCCAGCCTTCTACTTAACCCCCAGGGTGAACATACTGCTTGGGCATCATCTTGAAGAAGCACCAAAGAACAGAAAATTGATAAACAACGCATACGACAGTGACCAAATTGTGATATTGAAGAACAGCGTTTTTTTGCATCATGACTACTTTCACAAAAGAAATGAAGAACCTGAAACTTCATTTGCAATGCAGAAAGTCCCATCCAAGGGGACAATACTATGTCCCCTAAAGAAGTGCTCCACATGAAGTGTTTGGCTTTATTTTTAACCCATTTAATAATTTACAAAGAAAGACTATCAACAATACACCTAACCAGAATTTTACCTGCTTGAGTTGCAAAAAACAGCAAGTCTGTCATTGCAAACCATCTGTTAGACATAGCTGGCAATTCCTCTGCTTATAAATCTGGTGCTGCCTTTTATGAGCCCTTGCTGAAGTCATGGTGATGAGGTTGTTACTTCATAACTGAATAGTACAGTTTTATAGCTTGCAAATTCCCTGCTGAATGGCTTGACGCAAACTTGTAGAAAACAGAAAGGCAGAATGGCTAAAGAAGACAAGTGCTGTAGAAATCTGCCATCCCACTGCCCAGAAGTAACTTCAGGCTCTCTCTCATCAAAGGCTGAGTCTGCAGCTTCAGAAGGCACTAGTGATCTGAAAAGTATTTCAGGATGCATGACAAAAATGGCGCAAAGTGTTTTGTCCCTGTTTTCTGAATTCGTTTGGGAGTAGGAGGAGAGCATACAGAGGCTGTGCTGACTCTGGCTCATCAAATAACATTTTGCTCTCCAAAGTTATTTCTGTTATATTTCTGAGTTACAAACCAAAATTGTTGCAGGTCAGGTCTGGGCCTCTGGAACTTCTTGGATTGTAAAAGCACCCTTATACATACAATATCTGTTCATAATAGGAAATGAGTGCCCTGGAAAAAATACTAGCAGAGAAACTCAAATTATTTATAAAGAAAGGGTAAGTGCTTTATTACAAAAGATAAAGAAGTGAAACTCAAATACTGCATTGCAGCAGAGCAAGACATGAAATTGAATGAAACACTACAGCACAACAGGGACAAGAAGTCACAGAGAAACAAAGTAAAGAAAATTACAAAGTATAAAAGATTAAACTGTATTTCTATGCTACAAGTCAACCCCCAGGGTACTTCAGGGTATACATATTTGCAGACAGCATGCCTAAACAAGAGTCTGGAGAAAGTTATTTCTGTCAATGAAAGGCAGATTTTTATGTCACCAGTGCTGAAGTGGCCATTTCATTCCCTGCCAAACTACAGATTGCTTTGAAAGAAAAGAGGTTTCCTCTTTATTATGATGACTCTAAACCAGTAACAGCTGTGCAACAAAACAGATGTGGGATGGCAGAAGTGGAGGAAAGTTCACTGGATCGAATGTAAAGGAAATAATTACGAGACAATACACTATTCTGGAACCCGAAGTCAGTGCAGAAATGCTGACATCTTTAATGTGGGTTCCCCCTTCCCAATCGCATGATCTGCTGGCAACTGCAAGTGCTGCTGAATTGCATCTCCTCGCTCCTGAAAGGCACCGATGCTGTGCGTGCTGCTGGGATGGTCTGAATTTTAATGCTGCCCTATCACAAGAAGAAATGGACACAGTCATTCTTATCATGATGGTGTCCTGCCCTTCCCTCATGCAATTTTCTTCACCTTTTTCATTTCCCACAGTCAAATTGAATACCTGCAAACGAAGAAAGGCACTCTTCCATTTTCCATTATCTTGTTGGATATACCCCATATTTTATATAGAATACTCATTCACTGTGTAATCAGAGTACTTACTCACAGTCAACACTCCAGTCACCAGAGCTCAAGGGAACATATTTGAGCTATCTTTAAATTAGCTATCTCAGTACTGATAGCAGGGTAGCTATCATAACACAGAGCACATCACAGCATGCCGAATACTGCAGCTCCTTGGAAGTTACCACAGGTATTTCTAAGAAAGCTACAGTCTCAGCAGCATTTGTAAAGAGGGGTTCTTTATTTTTTTTTAATTTTTACTGTAACTATTATAAGTTCACAAATGCAGAAAGGAGGATAATGAAATAGAGAAAGAGAAGAAAGGATGAAAACCAACATGAATTAGCTAGAAGAAAGAAAAAACAAAAAAAAGGCTTCTTCATCCCCTAAATCATTTAGCTTATTAGTATTTTTACCATATTGCCAGGTAAAACAATCTTTTGACCTAGACCTGCTCAAATTGAAGTCAACAGCCAAAAATTTTAAAAAACCACAAACAAAATGAACGGGATGACACTATCAGGTAGAGTGACTTCCCAGGGCTGGAAACTACATAGAAATGTGATGACAAATGCTAGGAATCTTGGAAATTCTTTACTTTTACTAAAACTTAAGACTCTGAAAGAAGCTAAATTTGCAGTTATGTAATAGACTCTTACACATTTGCTGACATTTTCCCAGGAAATAAGAAAGCATATGCTAACTTTCGGGTGAGAGAGGAATGTAGTCCTGATCAGTAGGATGAACAGATGTATGAGGGAGGTCCTCAGGTATGATGCAAGCAACATCTGACACAATTATTTATTTCTTCAAGATAAGCACATTGCCAAGTTATTTGTGCTGGGATATTGCCCACGTCTGGAAGGTTATATCAGGCATCATGTACACAGCAGAAAGAACATCAGTGAAACAACAACACAACTTACACAACAAACTTTGAAATTTATTACTGGTCAGCCTCGTTTGACTTTAAGTATTATCTGAGTGACCCAGTGCTCTGGATCAGAGATCTTCACACAAGGGAGGATACACAGACAGAGGAGCTGTCAGTCAATTCCTTCTCCTCCTGTTTTGAGACTTTTGATCGATTTGCTTTTCTTAAAGAAACATCCCTACCTGATGCATTTTCAATATCCCATGAACTTCATTTTCAACCAGATTGTTTCCTTAGCTAGATAACTTACATGATCAAAATATTATGAAGCCAAGAATTACCAGAATGTATTACGAAATATCTGGAAGACTTCAATAATGATACTGGAAAAAGTTGTTTGAATTATGCCCCACAACTTGCACAAAGGCTCAAAACTCTTGTAAACCTATATTAAACTGAAAATTCTTCTCATTCCACTGGATTACCATATGTCAGAGGTCTTGCACAATTGAAATAGAGATATGGAATAAAAATGAGCCCAAAAGCCAAAGTCTATCATAAAAGATTTAGTTTTAAAAAGAAATACTGCTATAAATACCCATGAAAAGCATTCCTGGCAAGTACTCACCAGAGGGAGTGCCACAGATCTAGGAAGAGATACTAAAGATGAATGTTGAAGCTTAATTTTCTAAGAGATATCAGATTTTTAATCTCTGTACCCTCTAGACACAGAAAGTGAATTTGATCATGTAAAAAGACAGTGATCAAAAGCTTGGACAGTCATGCAAATGTTCTGGGGGAAAGGGATAATATTGAACAACACAATAGTCCATGTTGTCCTATGGTCTGCACAGCTTCTTATCAACAACAAATTTACCTACCTGAACACACCCAGGGCAAATATTGTCCCCAGCTTCACCAAAGCCACTCAACTGATGTCCATGAGTTCAGACAGATGCAGAAAAAGGTGGGATTATGTTATTCAGTGCATCATTCATCATTTATGAACCATGATAACAACATCCACTTGCAATAAAGGAATTAAATGGAGATATGTAAAAAGACTGTTAGTGGTTAACTTTTTATACAAAATTATCTTTGTCTTTTGGAGAAAACAATCTTTTTTAAGCTAATGCAGCATAATTCATGGGTGACTGTGTCCTCAGAGAACAGTAACATTAGAAATAATTATGAACTATCTTAATTAAAGCTGTTTTTCCACCCACTTAAGTTTTTAATCTACTGCTGTGCTAGCCAACTGAAAAGTGACACACTGACTGTAAGGAAGTGATTATATCACCACCAGCACTTTCTGAAAAAGCCAAGAGCCAAACATCAGTTTCTCCTTGGGAAAGAATTCAAGTCTAGGAAGAAAAGGTCAAACTAAACCTGGTAAAAGCAGTATCAGATGCAAGGTCTTTGTGGTATTTGTGTACTAATGTCTTTTCCCAAAGCCAAATTTCAAGAAGACATGCCCGTACTGGCACAGTTAATAAGCCAGGAAGAGATCAATGTGACAAGCACACACAAAAAACAACATCTTCAAAAAGGCCTTTCAGAAAGAATGGTGCTCACATGCTCCACATTCAAGGTGGCATTGACTCCAAGTGATGTTAAAATTTTTGGCCAGGAATAACTATACCGTGGCTCTGCTTCCGTAGGTGCTGCTGCATGGAAATACACAGTAATACTTGGTGAATGAGAGAAGTAATGTTCATCGAATAGCATGTACAAAAACAGAGTAGGCCACAGTATAAATGTTCTGGACCAAGACTTGTGGGGAATGGTGCTGTGAACTTTCATTCATTCAAGAAAAAACCTGGACCTGACCTTCATCAACAAGGACTGATCAGAAATGTGAAGGCTGGGGGCAGCCTTGGCTGCAGGATCATGAAATAATAAAAATCAAGCTCCTGAGAAGATGGGACAAGGCAAACAGTAGGATCATAACCCTGGACTTTGGGAGAATCAACTTCTGCCTGTGAAGGGATCTGCTTGGAAGAACGCCATGGGATACCATCCTGGAGCAAACAGGTATCCAAGAGCTGGTTGACTTTCAAGGACCACCTCCTCTCAGCTCAAAATGAGTCCATTCCTAAAAAACAGGAAGTCAAGTGCAGGTGGCAGGCAGCCTCCACGGATGATTAAGATCCCGCTGACTGAATTCAAACATAAAAAAGAAGGGTACAAGAGGTGGAAGCAGGGACAGGAGAAATGTAGAAACAGCTTGAACATGCAGGGATGGGGTTGAGAAAACCAAAGCCAATCTGGTGATAGGCAAGAGCAAAAGCTTCCACAAGTATATCCACAGAAATATATCCACAGAAAGATAACTAGGGAAAATGCAAGCCTACTGCTGAATGGGAATTGAGACCTGCTGACAAAGGACAAGGAAGCAACTGCATTTGCAGCCTGTAAACTGATGAAGTAAAGTCTAGGTAAGTGGGCAGTGAGCTGGACTGAAAACTGTCAGGCTCACAGGGCTGTAGTCAGTGACATGAAATCCAGAAATCCAGGGACATGAAATCCTGAGAGCCAGTCACTAATGGTGTACCCTATATTTCATACTGGCATCTACTAAATATTGCTTAGTATCCCTATTAATTACCTGGATGATGGAAGAGAGTGCACCAGCAAGTTTGTAGGTGATACAAAATTGGGGGAGTGGCTGGGACATCAGATGGATATGCAGCCATTCAGAGGGACCTCAAGAAAATGGAGACAAGGACCCCATGAAGCTCAACAAGTAAATTATGTGTCCTGTACCTGTGAAGCAATAGTACCAAGCACCAGGACAGACTGTGATCAAACAGCTGGAAAGCAGCTCTCTGTGTGTACATGCTTGCATACACACAAGCTGTCTACACAAGCAGAATAGAAGATGCCTTTACAGGCCTGCAATACTGCATGGAAGTTGTACCACAACCTCTGTTCTTTGGCCAAGAGACAGAACTGACCCAAGTTCCCACACAGCAGAAAAGCAGTTTTCCCTTATTCATCGTTTTTCAGTCAAAGGAAAAGAGAGAAAGTGTGATGGGCATGCTGCACAGACCAGGAATGTCGGGAGGCAAGCGCCAGCCATCAAACCACATCTGTACTCCTGGTGTATCATTTTACGCTGCTCATGGCTGGAATGTGCTGCAGCAGCATGGCCCAACTGGCAGCTGGCGTGTCAAACCCAGTGCCTACATTCAGTCTTTTCCCTGGGCAGCACAAAGAATGGCTGGCTGAGCAGCCAAACTCCTCCTCCCACATTGATTCACCGGCCTCCGGGCTCTGCTGCCTGGCTCTGAGGGAGCAGATGGGAAGAGGCTGCTATTTCTGGGGGTGTGAGAGAGAGGGAATAATCTTTGGTTACCCATGGCATGTGCAGCACACCTAAGGAGGGAAAAGGTGTGAGTGGGTTGCTGCTGCCTGCTGCTGCCTGCTGCTGCCTGCTGCTGCCTGCTGCTACCTGCTGCTGCCTTGGGGTAGTGGGCAAGGCAGGTTCTTGTGCAGGGAGTGTGGATATGGGAGGATGTTGGGTGGTGTTTCAGGTGGAGAAATGGGGCTAGCCTTCTCTGGGATAACACAGAATGGATCCAGCTGTCGAGATCGCTCTGCACAAGTGTATCTCCATAAATTCCTTCTAACAGCAGTAGTCATGAAATGTCTTCTTTCTAATATCACAGTCCTACGCTATTTAGTTCCCCACCTTCCCACTTCAGGTGTGAGCAGATCATCTCCCTGCCCTGGTCGATGCCCAGCTTCTCTGGTACATGCACAACTGCAGCCACTCTGCCATGCAACCATGCATGCAAGGAGATCACAAGGATGGAGCTACCAGTCTGGCAAGCCTTTTCCAAGCCTGCACGTTCCTTCCTTATTCACTTGCTTCTTTGACATGTGATATTGCTTAAGCACCTTCAGTGCTTTAACTGAATCCTGTAAAAGGAAGAATGCTATAAATAGGAAGATGAGGCATTAACTTTTTCTCTACCAATAGACCATTAATAACTTTAACTGGCAGTTTTGCTGTCCTCTCAAGTCAACTTTTCAGGTTAATTTTTCTTTTCTATAGCTATGCAAAATTATGAGGTAATTTTCCACCAATGCACACAAACTTAGCTAGACATACAAACATATGAGTATTAGACAGAAGAGACACAGCATCAGGATTGATATTAAAATGTAGTTAGTAACTTGATTTACCCAAGAGAGAATGTGTTGGATACTGACAATGAAGAGGAAGATGTATTTGGTGCTTAGATTCTACGCACTCACTGTGCTACAGCTACACACGTGTAGAAATGCCCGTGCTATCCCCACCGCTCCTAGGCAGGGTAGTACTCTGGCCAAATGCATAACATAGCTTTCAAAATGAAGGCAAATTCCATGTCCTAAAGCCAGCTTGCTTGTAAGACACACTCACAAAGCTAATTCTCCAGGGAGTCTGAAATGAGGTGCCCATCTGCTCTTCACCACTGGAGATACACTTCCACAATGATAAACAGCTGCTAGAAAGACTTTGAGAGACAGTAACTAAGAACAATATAAATTACTGCAAGTTTTATCAGAAAAGTCACTACAAAAACCCATGCCTTTCCGATAACAAACCAAAGGGCTTGCATGAGATTTAAATACCTTCTCCAGTTAGTGGTTCCATAATGGCATCCCTAATCCCCTATGATCCACAGCTCCAGGGAATATCCTCTACCCCACAGGAAAATTATCCATCTCTAATAGCTGCAGGATGCTAGACAGATGTGGAATTAAGGCCACACACTAAAGACATTGAGTTTTGCGTGGCTATCTTTCTTGTTTGGCAGTACAACTGTTATGCCAGACAGGGTGATGTGGCCTCAGCTGTCAGGAATGGGAGTGTCCCCACAGGAGGTGTCTGGAAACAGCTGGGAAACCTCCCCACACTTTCTGCCCCATGATAAAGCAGCAATAAAAGTGTTTTGTAAACCAAGCAAATACCTGGATTTAATGTAGGCTTTCTTTGCAATGACCCTTGCAGCATTGTTGTACAATGATGGGAAAGTGCCAGTGTTCATTTTACATGAGGAGAACTGGCTGCACTTCTAATGGCAGTGATGGAAACCAAATCCAAAGCTGCAACACTGGCTCCATGGTTATCTAAAATTTTTTACCATTAATATCACTCATGCCAAATTTCACTTAGTTCTTCTAAGTCCTGCACATTCCTTTCAGCCTTTTTTTTTTTATGGTATGAATTTGCTTTTAGCTTTTCTAAGGTGTAGAAAGAGCTCTTTCCCTTGGATTCCTCTTAGTGCCCATTTCTTTATTACAAACACTCTC
Source organism: Grantiella picta (assembly GCA_013397955.1). Lineage (NCBI taxonomy): Eukaryota > Metazoa > Chordata > Aves > Passeriformes > Meliphagidae > Grantiella > Grantiella picta. Next base: position 3,713,141 of record VZRM01008322.1, read on the forward strand.
TATATACCAGGGAAACAAAGACCAGTTCTGCTCTTCTGAATTCAGGAGTCCTAAGGTAGATACAGAGGAAGATGAAGGCTTTGAGAAGCTAAGAAAAGAAAAATAGCCTGAAATTCAAAACAATAACCTGCAAAAATTAACTACTTTTTCTTGTATTTAAACTGGCAATGTGCATGGGACACAATTCAAACTTTCTCCATTAGACCCCTAGAACACTCTATCTCCTGGGTCCACTGGGGTCAGTTCTAGGAGCACAAAGATAATTCAGTGCCTGTAATCATTCAGCTTGGGGCCTCTGTAGTGAGGCACATAGCAATGTCAGTATCACTATGTATTGAGCATGATGCAGCACCTCTCCTGTTATTTTCTGTCTTATACAATATTACTATATAATATACAATGTATAATATAAAATATAAAATACACAATATATAATATATGATATATGATATATACTATATAATATATTATATAATATGTAGTATATACTATATACTACATATTATATGCTATATAATGGCAAAACCTGCCATTATATAGGTAGAACCATTACTTCTGTTTTTTAAAAAATAATTTAAGGGAAGCATCAAACTGTGAAGCTACAGAGAATAACAAGTGATGTTTTACCCTGAGAGGGGCAGAACACAATACACAACCTCAAGATATTTACTTATTATCACCACGCCACATCATCTTGAAGCAAGAGATTTAAAACAAACTCCTTATGAGTTTTACAGGCAGCAGCAAAGGAGATTTCCTCGAGATTTGTACATTCTGCCTACATTTGCAGTGCCAGAATGGAGTATTTTTTAACTTGACTTCATTGCAAACAGTGTTGCGAAATAATCATGAAATTTACCTACCTAGACAGTCTATTTGCTCGTATTTCACCTAATGGTAATGAAAAATGAGTGCTATTTTCCTTGCTTGTCAAAACCAAGTTATTTAACCCTGATGAATGGCGAGGATCATAACGTGGGTAATATTTTTACAGCTGCTGATACAGAGTTGCAGAACTTCTAATTTACTGTGCAGCTCCAGGACAAACATGGTAAGGGGCAACTTTTATTTAATAGAAAAATTGTCTTTTTCTCAGCAAGAGCTCCTTGCACAGAGTTTCTCCAAGTAAATCGAAGAGCAAATATAGCTAATTTCTGTGACTGAATTCTTATGAGTGGAAAGCCGAATATCATTATTTTGTCTATTTTGGAAAAAAAAAAATGGATCATGGAATCTGTTTTCAGCAGTCACAGTACCTTGGAGGAGGAAACTGAGATTTCTGAAATCAAGAGAAATGGGAAATCACTCCTGGGGTGTCCTGAAGAGCTGTCACCGGTGGGTTTCCTGTCACCAGTGCCTTGGTGCCTTGGCACTGCAATGTTCTTGAGCTGTTTCTTCCCACATTCACCTAGAAAGGAAGTCAGCTCAGAGATCACTCCTAATTACACAGAGACAGAAAATTTGAGAGTGGGCCATGGGGATTTGGCCATGTGACACCCATTAATGGTAATGGAACTCATGCAGCTAAATCACTCTTCACTTTTATGAAAAAGGTATCCTGGAGAGTTTGCACAGAGCCTTGGCTGTCTGTCACACAGCTGGGCCATAAATCATTGCTACTCTGTGTACAACTAACATAGCAGGAGACAGGAACAATTTAGTACAGTCACAGGGTTTGGTTTTTTTTTTTTTTTTTTGGTGGAAAGACACTTTTTAATATACTTGAAGGCTGTAATTTTTGTAATGCTTTTTTGGTAATTAGCGATCTGAGCATATGAATAATTTGGAGTAGTCATGCTGTTGTTCTTCATGTCAGCAAGTGATGCAAGCAGCACCTCCTCAGTGGGGGTGACTCTGGGCAGAGCTGTGTGGTTAAACAGCATTTTGCTTGACACAGGGGCTTTCAGCTCCTGAATTCCCTGTTCATGTTACCTGCCTCTAATGGCTTTATCCTCTAATGGTATGGAAAATATGAGAATTTAAAGCCCAGCAGCTGTTACAGGGTAAATTTCAGTCTCAGAAACCCTGTATCACAGCAGCTGCAAATTACCCTAAATTGTGAGTGTGTAGCACAAATATTATCTGAAAAACTCGAGTTTTTTGTCAGCTTGGTGCATTAGCAGTAGGTTAAAACCCTGGACTTTAGAAAGCTTTGCTAAATAAATTACTGTTCCATTAAGGCCTGGCTGGAGAGGGAAGGACCTAATTCCACCATGAAATATGATCAAAGGGCTCTCAAGTCCCTCTGTTATGCAAAGATGTGCACTGAAATGCCTGAAACATGGATTTGCACTGCAGGGCTTTGGTTGTGTTCTGTTGGATGCATCTCATGTCTGGGAATGTTACCTGTGCTATTCCCACCTGCTGGTCCATTTATTCCAGAAATTCCAAGATGTTTTGGATGTCCAGAGCTCCCCTAGAGCTGAGAAACAGAGAAGGATGCTGTCCAGAGTGAAGAATAAATCCTTTGACCTTAACCAGGAATTGGGTCAGGCTTTGTAGAACTTTCATCAATCACTGTGTCCACTGCTGCTTTTGGTGAAGGAGAATTCCCAAATCCAACTGTTCTTGAAGAACTTCTTCCCCCTGTTCCTCTTTTGGCTTGGGGAAAAGAGAGCTCTAAACAGCAAAACTCCCACTCCCAAAAAAACCTAGCAGATATTCACCCAGGTCTGGATGGAGAATTCTGTCACATTAGTTCCTGATTCTGAGATCTTTGGGTTTGGTGGGTTTTTTTGTTTTTGTTTTTTGGTTTTTTTCGCAGTAGAATATCTCAGTGGCATTATACATAAAACTCTTCTTTCAAAAAAAAAAAAATATCCTAACCAAACATAAAACCATGAACCGTTATGTAAGTTGTGGAAGCAAAAGGGGAGAGGAACTTGAATGGGGATGTGCAATTTTCAACTCTGCTCGACCAGCATCCATTAGTAACTCTTCCTGTAGATCACAAAATGGATAAGAAAGTTCATTTCATGAATTACTTCCAGCAAACTTAAACTATTGAGTACTTTAGTATAAAAATAGAGATATTAAAATTACAAATTTCAGTACAATAAAACCTCTTTCCTTGGGAGATAGTTCATTACAAAAAGCAGATGAAAGTAGTTCTTTAACATCTCATTAGAATTCTCCCTATTCATGCTAAGTCTGAATATCCAAAGTAATTACTTTAAATGCCTCTTTCTTTTTATTCCTTTTTATTTTATTGTTACTTTATTACTGTCACTTTATTACTATTATTCATTTTTACTGTATTTTATTATTCAAAATTACTTTTACAAAGGAGTTCTCTGATTTTCTTAGGAACTAAGATTCTCTTTTACTCTCGGAACAGAGGAAGCTGGAGACGGAAAATTAGAGAGAATGAGTAAGTAGACAATTAAAACAATAAATAAATTCTGCAGGTTTTGTTAGTTGGATCAAAGCCAGGATTCCAGTGGTTCTGTTCATCCTTGGCTGAGCAAGCTGCTCATGCTGGGAGCAGCAGCAGATCCAGCAGAAGCTGAAATGCAGGAGCACAGCTAATTAGAATTCCTGCAGGCTTTAGCAACAGGTCTGCAAAGTACAACAATTAAGGTCTGCCTGTGAAAAACATGTGACTTTGATGTTTTTGAGGTGAGAAAAACTAGCTCAAAATTGTCCCATTTAAAATTATCACTGAAAAATCTTTTTTTTTATGTAGTTGGATATATAATGCATTTGCTGCTTACAGTGATTTTTGTGGTTACTGCAATCAAAGTTAGCACTAATTTAATTTCTCAATAAACTGTACAATGTGGACATTTCTGCAGGCTGATACTCTCATGGAGCTAGGGTGGTAGATAAACACTTTTGGCAGAGCAAAAAAAGTGTGTATTTACCCCACAGGTGATTTTTGAGGAAGGAGAATGGCTGTTCTCAGTAGATTTGTATAGAGGCTGCTTGATGTTTATGTCCAGTGAATGTTCTGGTAAGACGCAGTTGATTGAGTCAGCTGTTTTCAAATGAAATCGCTTCTGGTAGACAAAGTCTAGTAGCAACTGAGGATCTACTTTGGAAGCAGGAAATTGATGGTTAGGTTTGTCACTCCACCTGTAAATTATCCTGTTGGAAAGAAAGATGGAAAAAATACAGTGGAGGGACCTGGAGGGAGGAGGTGATGCCTCTTAACAGGTTAATTTTTAAAAAAAACTTCCCGGGAGGTTTATATGGTAGAATCTGTATTTTTTTTTTTTCTGAGCTGTCTCCTGCTGTCCCATCTTTACCCAGAGCTTGAGTGAGAACACAATTCCTGCAGGCTCTCCCTGTTCCCACCTGCCTGGAAAATATTGAATTTAACTGCAGCAGGGACTGATTCTGCTGCTGCTGAGATTCCTTTTGTGGGACGCCACACAGAACTCTGTCCTCAAAAGATGTATCACTGCTTTGGCTCTAGGTTTAGCAGAATTAACATGTGACAACACTGGGAACTCTGAGAAAAGCTCTTTCCTTGCCTCTGCATGTTTCAGTGTCTGGGGATGGAAGGGAAGAGCAAGTGGCACTTGACAGTGCTTTCCAAACAGGGCTGCAGCAGTGGTGCTGATACTTAAAAATATAATTTATTTGAGTGTGCATGTTAGTTCTCTGGATTAAACTTCTGGATTATTTTGACAATTCTGAAGGAAATATTTATTTTCTTGCTGTGTCTCCCTGTGCCAGCTGAGGGCCCAGAGCTCTGGAGCTGCAGCACCATCTCCTGGAGAGAAACCTCCCTGAGCCATCCTCCTTTTACAGGTCCTTTTTTTAACATAGAATTAAAATTATTAAAACGTCAATTATTTTTGCAGTGGGGTGCATTTCCACAGTGTGAGGACTGTCTCTCCAACACAGTTGAACTGCAGAAAGTAGATAAATGCTGCTATCAGGAGAGATGTAAATGAACAAACCATCTCTAGGCCTTTGAAAAAATAAGGTGAGGTAAAATCAAACTGTATCTAAAAGTGATTTTATATTTATTCATAAACTACAATAGAATTATTTTAGTGTTGAACTTCTCCCTGTTTTTATTTTCCCTAATATCATAAAATGCATCCAGAATTTTAGGGAAACTGTATGTAGAAATAAAAGCAATTAGGTCCCGAGAGGATTTGCCATTAAGTGGAGTTTGAGGTGTATCCAGCTGGGGTTCAGAACAGCTTCTGCAGGGATTTCTGTGGAACTAGGCTTAAAAAATGAAGGAAAATCTTCTCCATTTATGGACTTCTCACTGAAAAAACCAAACCACAGTGTCAAAGTGTATTTTTTCTTTCTGTTACTCCACTCATAAATTAGTGCTTCGAGTGCAGGAGATGTTGCATAAATCTGTTGATTTTGTTGTTTCTGTTTGATGTTGATAGTGCTGCATTACAAATAGAAAGTGTTTTCCTTTGAGGTACAAATAATCAATTATCATAATTATTTTTTAAGTGGCTTGTGTTGCAGAAGTTGTATTTTTCCAGAGAATAGTTTATTTTCAGTGTGCCTATAAATTTATAAGATCACCCTGTTGTTGTTGTCACTGTCGTAAGGAGAAGTTTCTTACGGAATCACTGGAAGGAACGGTTTATGAATAGACTAAAACCATGAAAGAAATATATTTTCTATCCATAACTTTGTGTCAGAAATGGGGAAAATTTCCCTGATGGCTTCCCGAGTCAAACCCAGCAGTAACCCTCAGCTCTGAGCATACACAGTGTATTTTCTGTCTGGATGTGGCCGGAAAGCAAAGCTTTTGAAACAATGTGTTTGTAGAACATTAAAATTAAACCCACAGTGATGTCAAAGCACCAGGTGGAAAATTGTCTGTGGCTGTAAATGCACAGCAAAGTCAAGCCTGTCTGACTTTCTGTGCGATGTGACTGAGGACCAACAAGGTAATTTTGAGGAATTATGTCCTTGTGACACTTGACTGAGATTAAATGAATTTTGGCCAGCTTTGTCCAGCTTGGCTAACATAACTAATATGTTGCATATTCAGAAAACGAAGGCAGAATTCACTCCTTCATGCTCAGCTCACAGCTGGCTGAGCACAGAGGAGCTGCATTAGTTGTGTTTAACAAGAGTGGCTTGGCAAAACACCTCCTGCTCCTGCTAGGCTGCCTCTGCAGCTAAAATATGCTGCTGAATTATTTTTATGTATAATCCCTCGACAAGAACGTGTCTGGCATCAGTGCTGCTGGAAATCGAAATTTTTATGGTTTTTCTGGGACTTCTATTGTCTTTGCACTTGTGTTAAGTTCAGAGGTAATGTGCTTTCAAAACGATTCATCGAGTTCCCTTCTGTGATTCTGATTCTGACTTACAACATAAACTGAAGCTTGTAATAAATTCTGCAAGCAAACAAATAAAACCCAAACAAACCCAAGAAGAGATAAAAGAGCACCAACTCTTTTACAGGCAGATATGTTATAGCTTCTATACATGTAACTGGGATTTTTTCATCCTGTAATTCTTTGAACTGTGTCTTTTCGAAGGCTGTAAGCAGAAAATGCAGGAAGCAGATATTTGAGATCTACTTGGCAGATAAAAATAGCATTTAGAAAAGGTGTATTTTACTTGGAATTGTAAGAAATCCTATTTTGCAATGAGGAAAGAAACTCTTATAAGGCATTGCACACCTTTGATGTCAACCTGCTATTCTCAGTGCCCCACTACTTCTCAGGGCTTCCTCTTCCCTCTAAAATCCTCCAGCCTTTGGTGGGAAAGAAAAGTTTCTGCAATGTTTATTTGATTTTGAAATGCTTTCCATTTGCTTACCATAGCAATGATCAGATGAAGTTTTGTCACTTCTAGCTCTTTTCAGAGCTCAGATGGTGCAAAGGAGATACGCAGAGCCACCAGCTGGCATTACAAACACCTCAGTGCTCCCAAGCTTTGTTACTCAGCAATAAACAATTAGTAAAGTCTGGGTAATGCAGGAAACTTGTACCAGTAGCTCCTGGACAGGGTTAAAAAGTTAAATTACCTAGCACAGCGCTCCATGAGAAATAATTCCCTCAAATTAATGATTCCCTAAAACAAACAAAAAACAGGGAGAATTGTTGTTTTTAAGACTCCAAATTCCCATAGTATGATGCATGTTAGATGCCTGGATGATGCTGTTGGGGAAGACTAACAAAACAAACTAAAAGAAAAATAACTAATTTCAATTGTCTACTTAATGATTTATGCTTTACGTTTCTTGTATGAAAAGCCAAGTTCTTATTAAATAGTTTGATTTATTTTAAAGTAAATAGCATAGTTCTGACTACTGTGCAGCATGAGGGAACATCAGAGACAAAAAGCACTCTGTAGAATGACTGTTCTGACACAGAATGCATTATATGTGTGTCCCACAAAAACAGCTTTGTAGCTGCACACAAAACAGTTTTACAACAGGAAAAGATTAATTTAAAAAATCCTAACAAAAACACCTCCCCAGATTAATTCCATTCACCATTTGGTGGTTTCATGGAAAGAAGTTTTCAACATTTACTTAAACTGCAGTAATCTCTTGGGTAACATTTTTATTTCCTTCAGAACGTCGAACAAGACTAGGAAATGTCCACTGCCCTGTGGTTTCAGAATGAAGCAGGGATTTCAAATACTTACAGCCCTGAATAATTAAAAAGGAGAGAAGTCCAACCTCTCAGAAGCACTCGTGAAAATTTCCCAGGGTTCCTGTTATATCATTAATATAGATTGTTGTTAGAATAAAGTTATCAAACATCTACAAATTTCAGAAAAGTAAAGGTGATGCCCCCCTTTCCTGCAATAATATTTATGGCACAGAAAGTGTTAATTAATTTTTAGGGTTAAATTCCCTCCTAATGTCTTATTTTGCTTCCACATCAATTGCTGAAAGTCCTGGATGATATCTTGGGATGATATCTGTCTTTCGCATTTGGATTTTAATCTTCCAAAATTATTCACAAGGCTTTATTAGGCATGTAAAAACTACTGCAGAATGATACATTTGTATATAATTTGCCTAAATAAAGCTGTAGCTACTGCAAACTTCAATTCTTTCAGCACCGACTAAACTCAGTATGGTATAAAATGGTATAAAACTGAGTCCATGTTTTGAATTCCATTCTAAAAGGCTCATTTTTTTCTACCCTGAGTGTCAGATTCAAATTTTAACTAGTGCACAGATATTTTCCCCCAAAGACTGAAACCAGGGAGCTAATGCTGGATGTTTAAGGAGCCAAGGACACTACAAACTGCACTTCTGAGCCTTTTCTTTTCACGTTAAGTACCACTTTACAAGAAAATTTACACAGACCTCAGTGGCTTGCAATGCTGCCTAATTTGATGATGTCTTTAATTTTTTTTTTCCCAACTAATTCTTCAGAGACTGATTTGATTTGCCTCAGTGCTGAAAATCTGTTCCTCTCCTGCTTCCCAACACGGATGGAAATAAAGCTGTCCAGTAACACAGGATTATGATGTTAGTTATTGGTCTCCTTCCTCCTGAAGAACAAGAAAGGTGAAAGCAGTTTTGATGATCTTCAGTTGTCAATTTTTGTCTGAGTCTATAAGCTAAAGAATTCTCTGTTTTGGGGAGAAATAGTGTTAATTGTCATGTATCAAACACCTTCTTTCTGTTTGCAGGATGAAAACACATAAAATCAGTGATCAGGGTTTGTGTAAAATCCCTGAAGATGTTCTTGTCCATGGCTGATTCCCTGGTGAGGACTGAAGACATCAAAATACAACTTCTCCTTACCAAGTTTTCCTGAGATGGAGTGTATGGCAGGGGGTGAGATACTGGAAAACTGCAGTTCTTTGGGATTTTTGACATTTTGAAACTTAGCTGCTGTGTAATCTTGAGATGTCAGTGAAGCACAGGATCCTCAGATTAGCAGCCCAATGAAATAGGGTTTGGTGCTTTGCCCTGGGACATAATAGCAATCAAAGACTGAAAAATGAGACTTTCAACCATTCCTGAATGAACGCAGCCTGTCACAAAACAAAAGTCAATATGAAATAATTGGCAATGAAAATACTGAGTAAAGCAATGACAAGCAAAATATTCCGTTTTGAGAGTGCCAGAGCATTGTTACTGTGGAACACTTTACTTTTGTCGAATTATTTGCTGTTTCAGAGCTGGAAAATGCATTCTTGTAGGATTTTATAGTCTTAGAAGTGGAGAAGAATGTGTGACTTATCAGCAGTGATGGGCAAGCAGCAGCCCTATAGGACAGCTGGTAGCAGCAACTGGCTAGAGAATGATTTAAAATTAACAATATTTGTGAAAAGTATTCACGTTACCAATTTACAGCCCTTCTGCTCTGACTTTGGGGTCCCTTAGAACTGATTAAATTGAAATAGGACTCTCATTTTAGACTGTAAGTCCACCACATTTTTAGAAGAAGATCTAGTTTCTAAGAGGCATTCACTGACACTGGATTATACTGATTTTTTTTCTTAGCTGGCAATTTCAGATACTGAATAACGAGGAAGGGAGCAAGATGCCATCATTCCCAAACCATAATATTGGAGAGGAGATGAAAAGGTATTATACCAGCTTTAAATAGATTGAATTTTTGTGTGAAGGAAGTTGGAGCTTTCTTTGCTGAATAGTTTTGCTGCAGTAACTCACCCAGTTGCTCCTTTTCTATTCTGAAACCAGAGCATCTGTAAGTGAAAGGAAAACTCATGACTTTTCTTGTGTATTTTGAGAGACAGATTCCACTTTTGCAACCTATCTCCCTGGGTAATTTAATTCCAAACCCAACAGTGTTTATAGAAATAATAATTGTGTGTATTGAAAAAATGGAAAGTTGTGATTTTAGGCTCATTGGTAATGAGAAAAGAAAATAATAATACAAAATGGTCAAGGTGCTTATATTCATACTCATAACAAGCCTGTTTTAAATAAGAGAAAGCCAACCAGAATTAAAAAGGGGGAAACATAGTATTTGATTATAGTTATAATAATGACAGACACTCTTTATTTTGGCATTTATAAACACCATTAGGTTAAAATCTCAACAGGTTGTCATCTCAGCTCCAAAGGAGAAATTAAATCTAATTGATCAAATAGCTAACTCTGTGGCCCAGCAGAGTCACATGTGTGGATGTGTGGGGAGGCATTTAAATTCCCTTTTGGAAGAAATCTGTGGGGTTTTTCATCATTGTTTTGAATAATGATATTCCATAATATCATAAGCTTGGATTTGGTGTCTCTAACTCCAAATCTCCACACTGAGTTCAGCCACCCCTGGTGACTGCTTTAGAGTGAGATGATGGTTTGGTGCACAGGGCAGAAGGGTTTTCTGGTTATAAAATCAGAATGAATGAACAACACTCAGCACCGCTAGCAGTGTTAGGTTTTGATCCTGTGTGTTTGAGGAGTTCTCTTTGGGGTTTAATTAAAATCCCCTGGGTTTCATTGTATGATTAATGCTGATGCCATTGATGACTACCATGATTATTATTTTCCTTTTATCACTTAGCAATTGAGTTTTGTGTAAAATTTACTGCTCCACCTTTTATTATATAAAATTGGTCAAGGGAAGTTTCCATTCATCTTGTTTTTTTGGCTACATTCGATTTTTACAGAGTGAATGTCCATCAGAGCAGGCAGGGTATTAAGAAGAACGATGACAAGGAAAATTTAATTTAATTCGCTCGATAGATTGGTTGCAGAATGTGTTGGGATTGGTGAAGAGGTCAGCTCTCTATTACAAGTTGAACATTGAAAAATTTGTCAAATATGTAATTACCATGTGACTGGCGACATACCTATTTTTGATTCTGCTGCTTTATTTGCTGTTTCCCTGTACCTTCACAGTTACTAATTGATAAATAGGAGATGTTGGGATTGTTTATTAAGCTCTCCTGCTTGGATGCCATAAAACCCAAGAGTAACTTTACTCCTCCTTTGTATAAACAGATTTTTTCTACTGACTTAGAGCTAAAAAGCTAACCCAGATCTGACTGCCCAGTGATAATGACCACCCTGGGCACCTGGGGAGTATTTTGATGCTGTAGTGGTGGTTAGCTCTTCGTGTGATGGAATTAACAGTGATATTAACGATTAACACCTCTCTGTATGGATTCAGTTTTAAGTGGAGGTGCAATTTATCTGTGACTCCAGGGACTGATCAAATACCTCCACAGCAGCTGAACAGTGAGACAGAGCACCTTGGAGGTGTTTAATTCCTCTATCGTGATGTAATCTTTTTTTGAGTGATGATACCTTTCGTGAAGATTCCACTTTCCTAAAGCACCACTTTTGTTCTGCTGCTCTAGTGGAGATATTCAAGGCAATGAAGAGTTGCTCTAATTTTTTTGTGAGTGCCAAAGTTTCTGACTTTTACTCAAAGCTCTGAAGAGGAGAGAGGGGAAAAAACCCAATCTCTACAAACGAAAAATGCAGAATTAAATTCTCTTGGTTTCCATTGCCCTCCAAGCAAGAGGACAAGGGAATATGGGTCCTTCTATTATCCTGACTATGAATCCATGTGCAGATTGAACTGACTCCATGTAGACTTTTTTGAGGTAATCCAAAGAAAATATTTAATGTTTGTGGAATCTCTGAGGGGGAGAGACATCCTGAACTCAAATAAGGGATTTAGCAGAAGACTTTAATTCTGATGTATGAATGTTTTATGCAGCCTGTGTGCACAGCATGTCAGCTGCTCACTGGGGTTAGCAGTCTATAAAAACCAAGGTTCCTTAGCTCAGCGTGGGACCAGCAGGAGACCTAAAGAAGGAATAAGAAAGTGAAGCATGAAACCACTGGCAAAGCCTGAATTAATCAATTTTTCTTAGAAGCAAATCTGTTCTTGTCTCTAAAAGAGAAGAAAGCTGTTTAAAGACCTTCAAATAATGTGATATCTGGAATGAACAGTAAATTCAGAGGAGATGAATCTCTTTAATAAAAATCTTATACAAATCTAACATCAGGCAAAAATGACTGTTTGCAGTTGGCTGCCTACCTTTGGGGTAAAACAGAGTACACCAATATTGACACACTTCTCTGACAGTTCCTACTGCTGATTACAGCTGCACTGACCAGTTGGAGCACTCGTTACTTCCAGGTCATAAATCTTTCCTGGCTGACACTCAGCACCTTAATTTGCCCATTTATTCTTTTTCTAGCTGATCTACATTGCCCTAATCACACATTCCGCTTCCAGGTTCGTTTGCAGGAGGGAAGGAATTCTAGACCATCTATCTTTCTTTAGCAACTAACTTCAACTCTCCATCAACCTGAGCCTTACACGAGTGGAAAATTGCTTCCTTCAAGTAGTTGAATTGCATTTTTTGTTAGCATATTGGGATCTTGCAGTTTGTTATTGAGCTAATGTGCAGATTATTTTAATATCTCTGTGGTGGTTTTTGTGAGAATAGAATTTTTCGAGAATGTAGTCACAAGTGTTGTACAAAAAATTTTTAGGTGGCTGTTAAAAGTGAAAAAATTTTCTTAAAAATCAAGAACCAACACATAATATTTTTATTGAAATCAAGGCGCAAATTATTGAAGCAGATATGTTGAGGTTTAACATGAACAGCCCTAATAAAAACTTTAATGCGATACAGTAATTTATTTTTGTAGGACTATTTTTGTAGGAAGAGGATGCTTTATGACACTGGGCAGCCTGGCTGGGGCTGAATCTCCTTAGGTTTGGGCAGAACCAAGTGGGATGTGGAGCCACAGCTCTTGCTGTGGTGATGGTCAGACAAATCATGACATCTGAAGAAACTGGAGGTGTGGAGGGAAAGTGGAAATCTTATTTACTGCCAGGATTCCTGTTGTTGCTAAGATGGCACAGAGATGATGCTGCAGGTTGTACTTCAGACTGGGACTGGAGCTGCTAACGTTTTTACAGCCTTGATGGACAGTAAGAAGCAATCACAGTAGTCCCTGCAAAACTCTCTGGGGCACATTGTCTCAGAAAGATTTGTTTTATAAAGGATTGCTTTGAACAGAAATCCAACAGACACAGAAGAATTCCTCTGAGTAGTTTGTTAGAATTGTTGTTGTTGGAAAACCTTCATGAAACATCTTGATCAATTCTGACTCTTCTCCTGCCATGCCTGCTCTTGCTCTTCAGCAGGACTTTGTGCTAATGGGATAATTTTGTAAAATTTTGTTTGAAACCATCACAGTGCTGCAAAAACCAGGGTGGTTATACTAAATTATGTACCTCTTTCCCTCTCTGAAATACTCCCAAATGATATCCAGGCAGAGTTTTCTGAATGTTACAGAAATAAACTTGGCAAAAGGATAAGTTAGCCAGCTCTGACAAGGGTGATCTTGCAAGGATTACTGATAAAGATAATTTCTGTCTTTTCCCTGGGTCTGGGTTAGTGTTAGTCCTGCTGGACTCTTGCAGATGTCTCTGGCTGCTGCTGTTATCCTCATCATGGTTAATCAGAGGGGAATGGACTGGGAGCAGACTGCACTAAATTGCAAATTTCGCTCTTTATGTTGTGAAGAAATGCAGCTCTCTTTCCCAGATGGGAGATGGAGAGGAATTGCTGTGGAAAGTTTGGTGCAGAGGAGCAGATTGGGAAAGTCTGATGCTGTGAAAGAAGGGAAATTGTGGGAATGCTGCAGAACTAGAGACAGTGGCAATGTGGGGAGCAGGGATATTTATTAAAAAAAAAAAAATTGGCTAAACTCACCCAAAAAACCCCAAGTCCAGCCTACTAACTTGGTAGCTTCAATACTCTCTTAATGATTTGGATGGCAGTTTTTTTCACCAATGGAATCAAGAAATGTCCAGTAACACCTTCACTGTGTCATTTTTCAATTTATTATTTTCTAAATTGTGTTGAATACATTACAGAAACGAAATCTATTTTATCAATATTATTTATAACCTTATGAAATAAAATATAACTGGGGTAAGGCAGAGGTAGATCCAAACCAGTCCTATCTTGAATATAGCTGAATTATGGCTAAATAAAAGCAAGGAATCAGAACTTGCTCTGCTGAATTTGCTTTGGGTGTAACTTCCTCACTGAGAATATCCTGCTGCCTGGAATATAATCAGGCTGTTCCTCTCTGCTTCCTAATTCTGTATCTAGATGAAGTATTTCACTTCAATAAGGAATGCATAGTTATAATGAACAATACTTGATTTCTGCTCTGAAAAGCTTGGGTTTTGGCACCATTATTAGCTTAATGCCCATTATGATTTTAATTATGGCCACAGTCCCCAAGTACTTCATCCTCACTGAAGGCCTTTATTAAAACATTGCTTTTGCTTTGACAGTGTGCACAAATTGTGCTCAGGATTATACGGGCATGAGAGCCTAAAAATAATTCAGAAACCTTTAATCAGAGTATTCTTAAAGTTGTACAAAATAATGTCCTATTTTTGTTCTTAGCTGTGGCTAACTCGTCACGCTGTGAAATGAGGACTAAAAAGGAAATTTCCAGGTTTAACACTGGAAAATGTATATTGAGGATAACGTTCATGGTGCTATTATCAGGATGGGTTCAAAATTGTCAGGTGATGAAGGAAGGGTACTTGTAAACTATGTTTTTTTAAAAATCAATATCACCACAGCTAGGAATGTGTTTCTGCAAGCTGTTTGTTCAAAATTCTTACTAATATTTCCCAGTACCAGCTTTCAGATATTTACAAGTAAAAACTCACTTTCAGGGGTGTCCTTCTCTTCAAGTCAATACAACTTAGGAAGGATAAGAGGCTTCTGGGTGGCTTTAGAAGATAGGCACTTAAAAGAGATTTTGGGTTCTTGTTTGCATGGTAAAATCAGTTCAAAAGTCATGACTGTTGTTTGTAAGTGATGTTGGATTGTAGGCTGCAACCCGAAATGTATCAGGGGCCATTTAATGAGAACTGATAACAGGTGTGAGGTGATTTAAAGGGAGAACAAAGAGTCAATGACCCAGTTTCCTGTTCAGGCAGGGAAATCAGCTTTTCCCCACCTTTAGGCCGTGGCTTTGCAATCCACATCCTTCAGTGCCCAGCCTGTGCAAACATCCCACTGCTCCTGCCGTTTTCCATCTCGTGAGGAGCCTGTGCAGCCAATTAACCTTTAGATGGAGCTGTTTCTCCTCGGATGATGTGAAGGAGGCAAACAGCGCATCTGAGAAGTAAGAGTGAACTGATTTGTGCTGCAGTTCAGTAAAAGACTTTATTCTTTTATAAATGCATATTTATCATTGCCGAAGAAAGCAAAGTGCATCCTGTTCATACCTGTTCAGATATCTCTTTTATAAGGAATAAATATTGATAAGGAGAGGAAGACGTATAATAACATTTTGGAAAATATGCAGCTATATCCGTATAGCTCCAATTGGGGATGGTTTTGTGATATGAAAACAATGTGAGCGCTGCATGTAAGATAATATTACACAGCTAGTGAGCTGAGCTTCTGAGCATTTCAATATTTCCCTTGGAGATGGGAAAAATTGTCTTTTCCCTGTGAGTGGCAGTGCATTGGTGGGAGCAATCCTCAGAATGGCAAAAGCTATTTATTTGTCTGCTATCATGATTAACACAGACTTCTTCCATTAACAAGGCATTCCTGCTTTATCAGCATCAACTCCAGCACACCCAAAGCAAGCCTGTGAGCTAGTCCTTGGGAAGTTGTCTAATTAACTTCTAATTCAATTCACTCTCTGGATGAAGTGGCACTTCAGAAGGATGTGTTCCCTGACATGTGTAGTCCCAGCTCTCTGCCCTTCTGCAGGATAAACATGTTCAAGTGCTCTACACACCCAGAGGTGCCCAGCAGCTCCTCAGCTGCTCCAGAGCATGCAGTCAATTTAGCCTGCAGGTTTTTTTTCTGTCAGGAGCTGGTTTTTTGGCTGTGGGCTCTGTTAATTGTTCTGGCAGCACTAGCAGTCTGCTCCTGCCTTTTTCTGTACCTCTCTGAAGTTGGGGTGCAGCCGTGGTTTGACGAGAGAGCAAAATCCTCCCGCAGGGAAGAAGTGTCTGCAGTCACCTGTTGGCAAACAACCAGGATATTTAGCCCAAGAACATCTCCTTTTTTCCCACCCAGCCTGAATTGTTAAGAACAGAACTGCCCTGCTGGGTCCATTGGTCCATGTTGGCCAATATTTGGTGTCCAACAGTGTCATTTCAGAATAACACAGTTTGGGGTGATGCTGTGAGCCAAGTCATTCCTGGTTAGCCTTTCTTCTCCTGCTTCTCCTGCATCCAGCTGATGTATTCAGGGTGTGAGATACACCTCTGCTTCTCTGCTTTGCTGAGTGTTTTGCCAGTGCAGGATAAGGCAAAGAAGAGCTCTGTATTCAGGTGGATGTGTTGATTCCATGATCTTGAAAATGTTCATTTTGGGTCCCCTTCAGCCTTGGGAAGATCTGGAGGAGATCTGGAGGAGATCTGGCCTTTCCAGCACCCCCTGTAGGAGTAACTGTGACCCTCTCAGATCCTTTCCTTGGCCAGGTGTCCCTCACTGTGTCCTCTTGGTGCAGAAGCCAAATCCATGCATGGTGTAGTCTGGGAAATTCGCTTTTCCATGATTTGCAGGCGTGAATATACACTGACCCAGGATGCAGTTTTTTCCCTTTTTTCATCGTTGAGATGGCTTTACTCTTACTCAGGATAATATAACTTCAGCCCCTTCCAGTGTTTAACACTCCTTTCCATTTAGAAATTCTTCCCAATGTCCAACCTGAGAAGCCCAAACAGCTTAATAGAAATTATGTGACAAAGAAGAGAAATTGCAGCCAAATTAGAGAGATCAGATTCATTCATTAATACCGGTGTAATAAATGTGATTTTTAGTAAGAATTAGAAATCTTAAATGGTCTTGCCTGATAATATCAAACTCTTGAGAATAGAGAATATTGTCCAAAGCCAATCTAGAGGAGTTGTGTCAAATTAACCTAAACCTCCTCCATGCCCTTAGAAGCGTAGATGTGGGAGATAATTCGAACAACTCAGGATATTTTGACCCAGAAGCCACCGCCAAAAATAGTTTTCTGGTGAACTGCCAAAGTAGTTTATCACTCCATATTGTTCCCTGATGTTATCAAGTCTCTCTTTGTTGATCACCTGCTCCTTGCTCGACTTTCCAAAGACCTCCCACAGCCCAATTCTCCTCCTCTCTCTGGCTCCTGGCAAGATCCCTGCAGGTCGTGACAAAGCTTTATTAGTTTCATTAGATTTTCATTACGGAATAATCAGAGCAATGCTAACAAATCCTCTCATTATTGCTGTATAAATCTTGCATCATAGCTCCTTGTTTCTTATTAGCGAGCAGCCGACTGTTCTGTGAGTGCAGGAGGTAAATAAATCGTTGCTGGGCAAAAGCCTGGCAGGCTTCTATTTATTCCCAGACAATCCTGAAACTCCTCCCCAAGCCTTTGCTCATTCCTCTCTTCCAGGAATTAAATAATTGGCTCTAATCAATTTAAATAATTATATGTTTAATAATTAAATAGATGGAATAGATATGAAATGATTGAGGAGCTGTTTCACCTGCTGCCTGGTGAATCCCTGAAGGCTGTTTGGGTCAGGGTGTGCTGGGAGCAGAGCAGAGCCATACAACCCAACCTGGGAGCGACAGGCAGAACTTCTCCCTTAAATTTGTCTTCATGTGTGCAACGAAGAGAATATCCAAGATCTTCTCTAACAGAGACATCTAACGTAGATTTTTCATGTTCTCCACCTACACAATGTTGTAATTAAAGAAATTACAGGGTGACAGGATGACTTTTAACCTCCTAAAATAATTTGTCTTTCCATAGAATGGCAATTTAAAACCAATTTAGAGCTGTGAACATTGGGAGAAAAAGCAGGGAATTGGGATGGGATTTGTGATACAACAGCAAGCTAAGCTTCAGCTGAACACTCAGTAACTCCTTTTGTGATTTCTTTAAAATAACCTTTAAATATGAATGTGATTCCAACAACATTTTTTATATCCTGAGCTGTGTGATGCATAAACTTGCATATTGTGTTAATTACTTCGAAATTAATCACATTTTGCACTGTGCTTATACAACTTCGCCCTCTAATCAGCACTCCTGCAGATTTCTTCTGATGTTGAATCATCTGTAACAGGCTTTTGAAAAATATTTGTGACTCTAGAGATGCTTCTCTGCTAATTTATTACTTCGAATTGTTGACAGACTTTATGTTCTCCATGAGTGTTAACATGTTTGAACTATTAGGGATCTAATATCTCGAAACTATAATTATCGAATTCTAAAAGACTGAGATATCTAAACATAAACAAACATGTCCAAAATGCTCAAATGGAAATATCATTACGCGAGGGATTTATTCATTCTTACTATTAATCTGTATATTCCAAGGCACGAAGAAAAAAGCTCTGAACCCACAAAAGCTGGAAATTTCAGTTGAATTATTACATTTGTTATGTTTGAGTACCTTTAAAGGAAGGTAAAGATCACTTAAGAGAGGCTCCTGCATCAGCCCAGCCTGGGCTCCAGCTGATGACATTAATATCCCTTTTATATTAAGTGCTAACATCAGTTAACCTTTCGGGAGAGTTTATTCTTTCCTGGAAAAATGATGTTTTAGTGAGTCATTTGCTGCACACAGAGCAGCGATTCTTTTACATTTCACCATTTGGAGCTGCAGTGATCCATCTGACTGTAAAAGTGTGCAGTGGCACAGAGCTAAACAATTTCTGCAGGCTGTCAGAGGCAATAATTTGCCCCATTTTGTCATAAGAATAAATCCTCAATGAGTTTTGTGAAAACCTAAGTATAGCCCAGGAGATGGAGAATTTAGGGGCAGGTAATGATACATTGCTTTTCTCTGAAAAAGATTATTTCTGTGGAGGATGATGTACCTATTTCAGTGAATTTGTCTAATCTTTTTTTCTAACTATTTGACATTCTTGAAGTTTCTGAATTTTTCTTGCTTTTATGAAGGGATACATGCATAGTGTGAGAAATCTAATTTTCCGGAGAAAATAAGATTATAATGGAAGTGCAGCGAGTTCCTTCTTGCAGTTTTGTTTATTTTGGGGTCTGCGTTGCTTTGCTCAGCACTATTTATTTTAAATTCCATTGAAAAGTTTTGAGAGAAAGAGAGATTAATTCTCTTTAATGTTAATTGAACACTGACTCAGTGCTTTAGAAACTAGTGCTTTATTGAATTTTTAATGGTTTTGAAATTCTTCTTTAAATTGAGATGGAGGTAAGAAAAACCTTTCCCCACCATAAGAAGCAATATTTTTCACCTTTGGATATACCACCTCCATTTTTGTTGTTTTCTGTGCAATCTTTCCTGCCTCCTTCATAGGACACTCCTGCACGAGGCTCAGGGTGTTTTGCCAAGTGCTTGGGGAGTTTGCTCATTACATATCAGTCAGGATTTCCTTTTTAATACAACCAGTGAGACTGTTAGGAGAGGAAAATCAGGATTTAGCAGTGAGAGGGATCTCTGCCTTCCTCCTCATTTGCTAGGTTATTTGGTTTTTATTCTTTAGGGAGACTCTTTTTTTCACCCCTATTTTTTTTCTCTATCATTTTTTCTTTTGGAGTTCAACATCAGACCCGCCAAAAACCCTCTCTGAACGTCAGCCAAAGCACTAAATTCCTCTGCTGCTCACACCAGAAGATGTCATGGCAGCTTTGGAGAATCAGCTGGAGGAGAGGCTGTGGCTGCAATTTTTTCCTGTGGGATGCCAGGAGGATGGAGAGTTCTGTGGGACCACCTGGGGCTGGAAGCAGCTTGGACCTAATAATTACAGAGCCAATCCTGAGTGTACAAAGATGTGTCGTTTTGCAAAGCTGAATTAAAGCATGGACAACTGGCAAGGGTTCGTTGCACCCTCTGTATTCTGAATTTTAATAATTTTATTTTGAATTTTAATCATCATTTTGTGCATTTCTGGTTTTTGTGGTTTTTTTTTT